>RJWT010030142.1:0-14722 GCA_004365215.1 Cuniculus paca | reverse complement strand
CTCTGGTTGCTGCCTTGAAGTGTTGCCCCAGTGCCATGCTACTCTGCCTTGGAGCCAGCTGATTATGGACTGCAACCACCAAGAACTGTAAGCTAAGTAAACCTTTTCTTCCCTAATTTTGGGTGTCAGGTGTTTGTCTCAGCAACGAGAGAAAGTAACCAAGACAGATGCATACAGAGAAATGTGACACAATGAAGAAATGAACATTAGCCCTATTTTAGGAAAGTAGAAAAATGCCCAGAACTAAGATCATCTGATTTTTCCACAAATAAAAGACTAACAACTCAAAATACAAAGCGTCACAATACATGTTCCTGATGTAGTTGTATATCAAGGGATTCAGTGGTTCTTGCACCCTTATGATCATGTCAGTCAACAGATATTCTTCTAAATTCAAAGTCAGTCTCAGGTTGCTTTTAATTGTGTTTAATATCCTGTGGTCTTCTGAGGAATGAGCAACCCTTCTTTGCACTTGGCAAATGAGAAAGCTCATTTGAAAGGTACAACATCCAAGCTTGGGGAAAGGGTACTTGTTCCAATTGTTTTATCCCCAGTAGAGTGAAATGGCACACTTCTCCAAAGAGCAGGGGTTTCTCGCTATCATAACTTTGCTCACAGTCCATTATAAAATGTGATTTACAGACCATTGTCTGGGATGATGTTTTTTACATCACAGTGTACAACCATTGGGAAAAATGCCATTTTGTGAATCACAATTCCTTCCAAACATCGGGGCTGGAATGTCATGTTTCAACAGTCTTCAGATCTGTAGATATACTTGTACAATAAGCACTGAAACACTATAACTTTTGTACCGCTTAGCTAGTTCTTAATAACAATGCTCCCTTCTAACTTTGATCTGTTCAGGCCAACAACCCTTTCTGCTTTGACTGCACCTGTTTTCAATGCTTCTCTCCTAAAGCCAAAGAACCCATCACCCTTAAAAGAAATCCCAGACTTTGGGCCTGGGGGTGTAGTTTCTTGATAGAGTCTGCTTTGCATGTGCAAGGCCCTCAGTTCCATCTTCAGCAACACACACGAACACACACACCCACACACAATCAAATTCTATCCATAGATAGTTTGAAAGAATCAGAAGTCAAAAGGTAAAACAGAATAGGCTTGGTCTTTCTGACCAATGTAGATGACCTGTTAGATATTGCATTATGTCTTAGATCTCACTTAGTACCAGATTGCTGCAAGAGTCCCTCTCCTTCCTCAGACAAGGAAGTAACTTCGCTTTCAGAAGGCAAACATTCCCTCCTGTTTCACTGGTGGGATTAATGTTTTTGGTTGCTAGTTTCATGTTTCATAAGAAGGCTTTCAAATCAAAACCCAAAGATTCATTTCGACACCTACACAGTTGTACATGCTGTCATAAAACTACCACTTACACATGGTTCAGAATTTCTACGCAAAAGGTTACAGATCTCTACAGATGGGATGTGTTTTCTTTATGCTGAGACATTTTTAATGTATCTTGCTTTTTATTTAAAAGATCACTAGAGTTACTAAATAGGATTTTGATATATATCACACAGACGCCTAGATGGTCATTGATTATAATTTGTTAGAGGAAAAAAAAACTGTCACCATGCCATGGTGGTGCGGACACTGTCTTCTGACAACCTATCAGCAAAGGGGTTTGTTTCTCTGATCACCCAATTCTTTCATTCCATATTTCTCTTTATCTTCCTCTTTGCAAGTCTAGAAATCCTTGGAGGCCTTGTTGGCACCACACTTTCTGTATGAAATCTTTGCAAATCCCACCATTTGGATTTCTTTCTTTTTTTTTTTTTTTGATCTCACAAAGTTACAGAGTAGCCCCTCTCTGTGAGGGAAATTTTCAAGATTGCCAGTGGATTCTTAAAACCAGGCACAGTACCAAATAGTACATATACTACTCATATATATTCATATATTCACTACATATACTATTCATATATATTCATATATTCATACTTCTGATAGTTTAATTTATGTTAGGCAAAATAAGAGCTTAATCACAATAATTACTAATTAAATAGAAAAATTATGATAATATACTGATACTGCAACAGTCAACATGATGATGAACCATCTATTCAGTGACTAATACATAGGTATTATATACAGTGTGGATACACTGAACAAAAGAATAATTCACTTTCTGGGTGGGATGGAGCAGGATGGTGGGAGATTTTATCAGACTACTCAGAACAGTGCATAATTCAAAATTTAACAATCATTTGTTTCTAGAAGTTTTTATTCAGTATTTTCCAACTCTGATAACTTAAACCTTAGAAAGTAATGGGTAAAGGGTAGACTAATAGATTGGAACCACTGTTCTAGCAGTCATTTTATTTTCACTCATATTGATTATTTATGACTTTTCCAAGCAACTTGTAAATGCAGTGACAACTACACTCAGCTTATACTTTCTGTTTTACCAAAGTGCACTGGAATTTGTAGATACTCATTATCCAAACTAGAAATATTTTGCAGGTCTTTTTATCATGGAATGAGGTGTAGTGTCTTAACAATTGGCTTGCTTGTATATAACCATAATTATGAATCTTGGAGTTAATAAGGTTTGATCTTTTTACTCTGCTTACAAGGAAGATTGCTCTACACTTACGCCCTCCCTCATTACTTTTTTTTTTTTTTTTTTTTTTTTTTTTTTTGCAGCACCGGGGATTGAACTCACGACCTTGCGCTTGCCAGGCAGGCACTTAGGCCACTGAGCTAGATCCCCAGCCCCTCCCTCATTATTTTATAGCATATGTTTTTGTGTGCTGATCTTACCTCTAGCTTTAATGTTTTCTTTTTTTTGTTCTTTTATAAGTTTTAACTCCTCTCCCATCAAATTAATTCAGCTAGTTACATTAACTTTTTGCACTTGCATGTTTTGATAACTACTTTAAATCAAGTTAGAATGGCACAGAATATTAAAACTTAAGCAAATAAACAGATACTCAAAATGATTAATTAAATTTATCAGACAAATTTTTTTTATACAAGACTTACTCTGTGGTTTTGTTGATTTCAGAAAAGTGATAATTAACAAAGAATGCCAACCTTTGAAAATAAAAATCTTTTCTTACCTATATGAATATTTTCCCCACAATTGTCTGTTATGACTAGAATTATCCAGATAACAGGCAGGCCAGGCAAGCTCTAAAGGTGGCTTTCAGTCTCACTTCTCTATGTGGAAAGCGAGGGGGTGGGGCTAAAAGTTTCCTGGTGTCTTCTCTACTATTAACTTCATGTGACTCTTAAATAGCCTGGGTCCTCCTCTTCCTGTCAATGTTGACACAGTGCTAGAACAACAGGGAGGAGGTTTGAAAATTGCAGTAAATCTTTCGAGACCTTAGATTTTACTCAGTGTTCATTTATATTTTTCTGCTGATGACAAATTAATCCAAAGCTGCTGGGAGAATTTTATGGTGGTGAATTTACATGAGGCCCACTCAGGATAATCTCAGGATTTTTCTATAGCGTCACAGTCACAGTGATTATGTGTATGGGGAAAGATGGAAAAAAAAAAAAGCTTTTCTATAACTGATTAAATGTAAAACTAACATATGATTTCAAAGATATTCTTCTCTTTGATGATTAGCCATTTAATTTTAAAGCTTTAGAAAAACCATAGAGGAAAAGACAAGGCAAATATGGCAAGGCAGAAAGAAATGAGATTATAAAAAAAAAAGGACTGGCCAACCAACAGGATGTTCAGGTCACATGGTAAGAAATTCTACCATTTTACTGAGACACTGTCACTGTGCCCCACAATCTCCAAACATATCCTAAATGTACACACATATTCCTGGAATGCCAAGAAGGATGGCAATGTCCCATGATGCTTAATACACATGCACTGAGATTACCTGCCCTCAACGTACTCACTGTGTAACCTTGGATAGTTTCCTAATCTACCATTAGACTATTATCTTTAACATAGAGATGATAACAATACACATATCTCACATGGATTACATGAGGCAGTATGCTTAAAATGTGGAATACAATCTTCCATTAATTTATTCATTCAGCACATACATAGGGAACAACCATTATGTGTCAAATGCTAGTCTAGACTCTTGGCTCATATCCATGAACAAAACAGATAGAGTCCTGCTCCAGTGAAGTTTCTTTGTGAGTAGTTAATTAACAAGACCGATTAACAAGTGGCCTAGGGGAGAAGGTATCATGTGCCAGCTTCTTTAATATGGGATTTGGTCAAAAGAAAGATTTGGCACAAGGCCTATTAGAAATAGGCAGGGCCTCTTATACTGGCAAACTCTCTCATATTTTGGCATCTAAAGGATTTGGCTAGCCTATTTTTTGGATATTTTTCTAACTCATCCCTGTATCTTCTTAACTTTTTCAAGATTTGAAGGAAAAACAAATAATGGATAACAAAACAAAGTAAATTATTACAAAACAAGAAAGCCTCATTCAGAAACAAGCTCCCATGACAATAATATGCTTTTCCATTTTTCAGCATGGTTTCTAAGAAACTTAAGGTGATAACGTTGTAATAAGCATTACAATCAAGCACATGTGAGGGGAAAACATATTTGATAACATTTACTGTCATTTTGCAGAATGAATTACAATAAAAGGAAAATGCCATAGTTTAAAAAGGGAAATATTCATTGGAGAACAGATATCAAATGACACCTGCAGTCAGGAGTTAATAGTTTTGTGACAAGAAACCATCTGGAAAGCTGCTGGTCTTTTGGTGACTCCTGATAAGCTCTAATTTGGAAGCTTGCTTTCACACCTTCAGCATTTTTGTTTTTGGGTCTCCTTGCTCAGGAAGGGCAAATAAGTCAGATTCACTCTGCAGTCACATTCATCAAAGAACTATTTAATTGGAGGTTGTGTTGGAAGGTTTTTTTAAAGGAGGCATTCTTAATTATACAAAAAAAAAAGACAAATTCAGGATTCACTATTCCATATTCCAAACTTTATGATTTTTAAAAATTTTCCAGATGTGATAGGTGTTCAGGGTTACCACAATCTGGTAAATAAAAAATCTTTTAATATTAGGAGAAGCTGGGAAAAGTGTGTACAGGAACTGTCTGTACTCTCGCTGACATTTTTTTCCAAATCTAAATTTAAGCCATCATATCAGGTTCAAAACTAACTGAGGAGTTATTTGCATTTATTTGGGTTATGTAGTGAATCCATAGGTGGCCAAAAAGCATTGAGATTCTTCTTCTGTAACTTAAAGGGAGTGTATAAAGGTCAGGGAGGGGCAGAAAGATCAAGAAAATCAAGGAACGCAAAGAGAGCAACATCTGGAATAGGATGGCTGCAGGAAGATGCTGCGGGCCACAGAATGTGACCCTGAATCACAGAGATTCTGCCAATCCTCTAAGAGATTTTACCTTTCCTAAATGTCCTGTTCTGTGCATGACTTGAGAAGATATGGGTAGGGCTCTGGAAGAGCAAGGAGAACCGAGATGCGAGGGTTGTTGAAAAAAGTAGGTATTTAACGCCAATGCAAATTAACTTCAGAAATTAGGAGGGACTCACCCTTAGTACATTGAAAAGGACATCCGGAGAGGGTGAAGAGAGATCGCCAGGAACAAAAGAACTGAGGACTAACACATGTGGGTTGATCTTGTTTGAGGATGAAGGGTGGAATTATTGGCACAGTCAGGTACTCTCTTTACAGTTGCATATTTTGTCTATGACTATTTGAGAACTGCATTAAGAAAAGTCCTGTTACTACCTAAGATTTCAGATGTATCTAGGATATCATCTTCAGTTTTTCCAAAGGACTTCAGTCTCAGAGAGATTTCCTTCTTTCAGCCACACATTTTTCACAAGCTTTACCCTTGATGCCTCCTTCATGATAAAATCCCCACGAGGAGGATATGCAGTTGCTTTAGCAATCCCATTTCTACTTGAACAAGTTCAGGCAGTCGAAGGTGATACGCCCAGGTTTGGGGGTGTGAATGACAATAGTGTCCCAGTATCACTCATTTAATCAAGTTGGGGCAGAGAAAAACACATGAATATGACATGAGTTACAACATGTTTGGAGCTATGAACAATCTAATTACTAAGTTCAAGATCTGTTGACAGCCAAGTTCTAAAACTTATAAAATGAAATGGGAATGAATGAACTATAACTCTTGTAGGATTACGAAGGATGATGAGGGTGGGAGAGATGTGTGAAAAGATCCCCCAGAAAAGTCCACATATGTAGTTTGGCATGTTACTACAGAAAGTGAGACCAGAGTGAAACCCACAGGTTTTCACATTTGACAAAAAACAAAAGTAGGGAAAAGGAAGGAGAATTAGTTGACTTTCATTATTTACATTTCCATAATGTCACAACACCTACTATTTGGTAGTCCTGCACTATGAAAAGAAACGTGTGGTTGGGTTGGGGGAGGTTAGTTATATGGTTCCCTTTTTCAACGAAAGAACTCAAATGTAACTTGATTTTTCTCATTTGCTGCTTTCATTGCAGCAGTTGTACATCTGTGCTGCCTTTGTTTGGATCCACGAACACAATCACTTGGATGCGACAATCTGTAGCCCAGAGAAAAGTATTTTCAGGGCTCTTGTTGACCTTAAACTGCTGTGCTGACTTCCATTTCACTTTGCACTTGCATTTGCATACTAATATTGTCTATTCTAAATTTTCCTTTCTCAAAGATTCGTACAACTGCATGGTTAAGAGTCCGGACTCCAGAGCCAGCAGAACAAGGTTTGATGTTTACCTAATCCATTTAATAGTTGTCCAACCTCAGTCCATAGCTGTTTTTGACTGTAAAATGGAAATAACAGAACTTGTCTCATAGAGTGGTAAGGATGAAGGGAGTTCACATGAAATGGCACCTAATAAGTACTACAGAGGGCTCAATTATTATCATTGCTATCACTCATTGCAGGAAGGGCAAATACTTTACCCCCACCCCCATGCAATGTTAGTTTAGGAAGGGAGTGGAAGAGAGATGACAGACAAAGAGACGGAGTCCAATTCCCCTCTTCTTGCCTTCACACACAAATGCCCAGGGAAGACTTGCGGGAGAGGAGTGCACATGGATGGAGGCATCTTAAAATGAAGCTTCCCTACGGTGCAACGCGGTTCAATCCTTGGGTTGCTCATTCCATTTGTATGTGTTCTATACTGGAAATCATAAAATGGGCCAGAGTTTTCAACACTTCCTTGACTATAGCTATTAAATCACTCTTTTGAGTCACATATTGCACAAAATATGGTTGTACTTAGTGCATGGTCACGGTTTTTTGCTTTAAAGAGGATGCCAAAATTCATTAAACTAATCTTTCTTCTAAATGATGCTAGACATTACTATTTCTTATATAATGGCTTTTAGAACCCGCTGTTTATTTTGAAATCAGTTTTAAAAGTGGGGCAAGAGACACTGGTTTCCAAGTCAGTGGTGGTCTTCCGGAAGATGGTCAGCCTGCCTTCTTTTGGGTAGTTAGAGCCAGCTGGGAATCATTATCTCATGGCAGGCTGAGGGGTAGAAATCAAAAGTTGTCTGGTGTCTTCTAGACTTTTAGGGTTCATGAGATAGTTAAATTGAGGACTCACATCTTTTCCAAACTTATTTTTGAAGTAAAATGAATAAATGTACCACATACTATTACTATTCATTAAAGGAAGAGTACTTCAAACATTTTGATGTATATGTAAACATATACACATGGTATGTATACATATTCACATGTAGTTACCTATAACATACATGAGGTGATATGTGTACCTGCAAACATTCTCAGGAATTCTGTCAAGAAGTAGAATCTGAGAAGGAAGAAGTCTGTATTTTTCAAAAAAAGAATAGAAGAACTTTTCTCTTTATAACAATGTAAGATTTATCTGGCAGGAACTTTGCCTTTCTTACTTGTCTCCAATAACCATGAACCATTCATACAGTATCAAAGGCACTCAATATTTGTGGAATAAACAGCTGACTTTATATGTGTGCAAAACCTGCAAAATACATTGTCAGTCCTCTCGATTTTTCATTATACACTCTTTTCAACAAAACACCATCAGAGTTCAAACACAGCACTGGAAATTGTTGACCTACTGAACATATTAATGGGATCTACCACATAATTATGAAATAAGACTAGAAAGCAATACATTTATTTTTTAAAAGCACACAAAAATTATATTAATAAAAGTTTTGAAAAGGTTGCTAAATTATTTTTATTATATAAAATAAGTAATTTAAAAATATTCTTGCCAGCATACTTCAAGCTGAGCATTGCATTGTGTTAGTGGGGATCAATATTAATGAGTTAAAATCAGATTTAAAAAGTACAATAGAATAGTAGAGAATAGAAAAAAATATCAGTGTCATTGTAAGTACTGAAATTTTTTTGATAGAAAAATTGTCCATCTACTGTTGGAGTTAAATAAACACACACACAGATAATGACAAATACATACGAAACTATGGATTGTACTGGTAAAAAGTTTGTGATGCTCTAATCTAGACCTTATAGAGAACTTCAAACTTTCCCTCTGAAGGCTTCATAAATGAGTCTACTGAAACTGCCTAGTCAGATTAATAGGGGAAGAGCTTATACATTTATTAACATGCACATGTACAGAAACATACAAAATGCAAACTCAAAGTTGAAGCTTAAATGCTCTCTTCATAGGAGAGAATAGAGGGGCATTTAATGCAATTTAAAAGGGAAAATAAATAATTAGTAGGGAGGAAAATGAGCCCACTGAACAGACAGTAGCCTGGGATAAGGTAATGATAAGTTACAGGATGGTCAGGTACAGAAATTCACCCAATTAAAATGTTGTCTTATGTAGAAAAGTTCTCTCAGGTGATCTCTTAGAACACAGAGAAACAGATGAGAGGTCTGTCTGGGCATGATGATGACTTTTAGTCTCTTCTATTTCCGGCCTATTTGATGAAATTTCTAGGATAGGAGTTTAAAATTGCATTTCTTTTAGAAGAAATTTCCTTAGTCAGTCAAGGGAGCTTCATAGCCTTGGCCTACACTTTGAGAGAAGAAACAATGGGAGGTTAGAGAGACCTCCATTCTAGAATAGACAGCTTCCAAGGCCTTTGAATTTCCTTAAATTCAAAGAGATCAGCATTTCAAAGCATCATACATCAGGGTATGGATATTGTTTCCTGAGGCCCAGGACCTATTCCTTGCCTCTCATCAAATGCTAGACCATCACCAGGAGATCTCACTTCATTGCTTTCTTGAAAGGAGAGACTAAAACATTCCTTAGGATGAGATTGCGTACAAACATGACTAAAATGTAGCAGAATTTAGCTAGATGTTTTATGGCAAATATTTTTGTGGTATTAATCAGAAAGTAGAGAAGTAAACACAATTTCATGTAGTCACAACAAAGAGATATTCCAAAAGAGGGAAGGAAGAAAAAATGAAAGACATGAAAAATGTCAAACTTCAACTGGGATGTCTGCTTGTGGAAAACAGGATGATTAAGAAATATCCCCACCCTTTTGCATCTGGAGAATGACTAGTTATGGAGGACTAACCTGTCCTCCTGTTACCATGGGTTATGGGATCCAGGGACAGGATCTCAGGCCTTTGCACACGATGGACAAAGAATTGGATGAGGATGTAGCACATGGTGGCAAGGAGATAGCAGCACAGTCTACAGTATAAAGGTGGAATGAGCAGGCTGGACGGGACCTAACAAAAGGAATATGGCAGGAGCACGGAGGCTGTAAGGGTTTACATGTCCTGCCTGCTTCAAGGTGCCTCCCACTGGGGTCTTTAGAGCAGGGCTGACAACATGATTGGCTGCTGGATCATGTCAGCTGTGTCCCATAAGTCCCACAATTCACTCTGTTATAATTATTATGTATAAGATGCAGTCCACATGCAAAAACTTTTCATGAGCTTCAGGGGAAGAGTGGCGACAGAAACACATGCAGAGAGGCCTCACGTGCTCTGTGATGGGTTAAATGCTCCAGGGAAAGCTTGGGGGTCTTTATTTTTCTTATCTCAACCACCATTTGTAGTAAGGCTGGGAGGGGGTCAAGAGTTGGCCCTAGAGCATCATACAGGTTTAAGTGTGTGAGTCCTGAGGCAATTGGAGGGGAGCATTCTGTGGCCCTCAAATATGCTGTCTATATTATTCCGCTACTCTGACCTTCATGATTGTCATAAGACTAATGGGTGACTCCCTTGTTCACCTGTCTCTACAAAACACCAAGCTCCCCTACGTTTCTTCAGGACATTCACTATCAATGAGTGTTTGCCATATTGTAATAGTTTAAACAAAACCATCTCTTTTCATTATCTAGTAAATCTTGTCTTGGATAGTAAAACTGAGAGAAAACCTAAAAAAAGCCATGCGACATCAGTTGCTTCCAGTTACTTGCTTTCATCACTGATTTTAAAAGTCTCTTAGCTAAAAAAGAAAAAAAAAACTAACACATTCCTTTCATACATAATCCCTTTATGCATAGCGCCTCTAATGTATGTCACTATAGCAACAATTGTTTAAATTATCTTCCAGGAATTTAGAGGTGCTCTAGTCTAGCTCAAACCAGTTAGAGTTTCCAACCCCTCATTTGGGCCTGTTGCAGTGCTTGAGGGGTGACATTTTAACACCATAGGGTCCAAACTCCACCGCTAGATCATGCCATTTGCTCAACAAGTATCCTATGATGAACTCCAAAGTTTGATTGCACACACACAGACTTCTGATTACTTCATTTCTGATTTCCAACTGTCTTTTCTCATGCCTTAGATCCTCCTCCTTCTTAACCCAGAGAGTATCCCTAAATCTCCTCTCCAGGAGGGTGGATTTGAGGCTTGTTTTCATACACCATATGATTGGTGCCTCCTGAATAAACGAACTCTTTTGCAAAAATTATCACTCTTGGGATTGGCACACTGTATGGTGGGCAAAACTGAATCTGGTTCGGTGACAACAGTTTGGTGACACAATTTGAGTAGATCAGGCTTTTGCATTTGATCCTAATTTACTCCACCCAGGTAACAAGCAAGGACTCTTGGAACCTCTCAGGGTCCTTTCATGGTACAGAGATCCAGTAATGAGGCAAAATCCTAGTCCTGTAATAATGACTCTTGTCTATTTGTAGCATGGAGAAAATTTGGATTTTTGGTCACTTGATGTCTAGTTCTGACTTCTTTTAGTTTTGTAGTCTAATCATTTGGTGATCTCTGTAAATGAATTAATAGTCTATTGAGACCTTGTCTCTTTTAAGTAAAAAATGACTAAGAATTTGGTTTGTTACTCTTTTCTGTTCCTCTATTTTGAGCTCAAATCACTTAAGAATCTTACTGACTGGAAAAAGAACAGTTCTCTGATATGGATCAGTGAGTTTTGTAATTTTATGTTTACTCTTGACCCATAGCTTAAATTTTGGAATTAAACCTAAACTCCCTCTGTCTCTGCTTTGCTGTCTGTTCATCTATAACTCAGAAAGGACTTACCTCTCACTGTATCAGTATGTAATATTTCTCTAACTTGGGATAGAATTAGCAATTTAGATTATGCTATCCTTTGAAGAAGCTCTATTTTAATTGGTTTAGAATTAAGGAATCATTTCTATAAGCTGAATATTTTTAAAATTCCAAGAAATTAAGGAAATTGAGCCTCAAGAATGTTCAATACATGTATGCATGCCTGTGTGTCTGGGGAGGGGCTGATATATCTTGTAGAAACTAACTTAGAAGAATTCAGGTGCATATAATCTAGCCAAATTTTTTGGCAAACAAATCTAATTTAATAACTTTGATTTAATAAAAAAACTATGTTTTATCTGAATTATTAATTTAAGTAAAATGCAAACTCACATTTTCATTCTACTTTGTAGAATTTACTGACCGAATAATCTAGCACTGCTTTTACATGATGTTTAATGTAATGAAACATAAATCTGTGTTTCAATCAATTGAAACACTATTCTGAAAAATTTCTACAGTAATCCTTTTTTGTAGTATGTTAGCTTGAAAACAACTTCTAAGATTTTTAGTAGTGACTTAAATTCTTTGATTAATACTAAGTTGAGTGAATTGATGGATATTCATTTGATATCTATATTATTTCTAAGATAGAAATATTGATAAGAGCAAAATTTTAAGTTTATATACTTTCTGTCTGTTAATTTTTGCCTTTAATTTTTATATGCTATAGGTCTGTGAAGCTGTACTACAAAGGATATGTGTTGTTATGAATTATGAGATATACATTCATGAACCCACCTAGCCTGCTACAAAATGCTGGTATATGACTCAAAAGGTATACATCTTCCCTTATTCCTTTTTGAAACAGACATTTCTTTCTAAAAATTACAATCAATATTCATGAATGAGACTCTACTAGGATTAATAGTGGCAGACAGGTAGACCTGTGTATGCAGGTTTGCATAATTTATTTCTGTTATTGGGAAAAAAAATGAGTAGTTTTATCCTAAAGTCAAATGTTTAGATGTTACAGTGTAGGTAAGAGCCTGAAAGAAAGTAAAATGCTGTTGAATGCTTGTGAGAAAGGAATTCTGTCTGCTGGTGTCATCAGTAATTAAGGTTTGATAGAATCATTAAGATTTTTCAAAAAAGAGCTTTAGTATCAAACATTTCACTGAAGCAAGTAGGACCTGGTTTTCTTTTGGATTGCTGGTCTGCTTTTAAAAAGATGTTTTAAATATTTTTCTTTATCTTCTTAGTAATTTACCTAGAAAGCAAGGGTTCTAGGTGTTGGGATAATTTTCTGAATTTTGTGTTGACTTTATCACAGCCTTTATTATTTAAGAGAACAAAAACTTCTTAATTCTGAAACAGTTAAGAGTCTTCAGAGGTGGGTAATTGTGTTTGCTTCTTAAAATCTTTTATTGTCATTCTAGTTAAACAAGGAGACAAGTGTTGTTTCTTTATAAACCATGAACTAATTTCTCAGTGACATTTTTCCCATCTAAAACTGTCCATAGTTCGCAAAGAACCCTGAAAATTCACAAAGGATTTGTTATTTCACTTTGTAAAAACAGAGGTACAAAAGGAATCAGGTTTATGTGACAGGTTACTATGTATGAGTTGCATGAGCATTCCTGTCAAATCAGAAATGATGTTCACCCTATCCATAGAGATAAAACGCTATCAACGCAAATATTTCATAAATTGTATGCTGTTCGGGAAATTCCTCAAGAAGCATCGATGCTCTTGGTAACCACATAGATTTCTTTTTGAGTCATGGGGCTGCTTTGCCTGATATTATACAACAATAGCATATTGTCATCAGTTGTAGTTTCAGTTTTTTTGAAAATACTAACCAGATCATAACTTTTATTCTTTAATTTAAAACTCTCAACTTCTAATCCAGTGGTTTTCCAAAGGAGATTCTTGCACTAAATTTTCATCAGATCGCTCCCTTTTGAGAATAATCAATAAGTTAATCACAGTGATTTAACTTGGAGAAGCTGCTGTGACTGTGAGTCTGCAAAGCCACGAAGAAGTGGAACAAAAATTACACAGGATTAACATGAACACTGATGAGGGATGACCATTTTACTCAGAGGACTATTCATTGCTTTAATGGTCTATTTTCTGGATATAGGAAATGACTTTCTCTTAAGCTATCTGTGACTCAAAACAACTCAGGAGTATATGCTTTTTAAATAGAAATGAAATTTTTACAAATGGCATATTTTCTTCCTGTTTGACCATCCCTGAACTTACAAACTCTTGTGTAATATTCTTTATTTCATGACAATGTAGTTATCTGCATAAATTGAGTAAGGCAGCCTTTCTTGTTAGCCGGGAATATTGGGAACATTAGGTATGCTCATTCAATCAGCTATGCTGAGATACACTAAGAAACTACACTTTGCTTTGAGGAGCTGGCCAATGCTTATAAAACACTCTTAGGAACATTGGCCCCATTCCTGCCTTACAGGGTACCCAGATTTACAGGTGAGTAATGAAGGCCTTTTCCTGGCTGGTCCAGGAAATAAGATGTTTTGAGAACCTCCAGCAGAAAGGTGTCACCCCAATGTATAAGACACTACAAACGACTCTCCTGATGAATTCTTGCTTGAGCTTCATAACCACAGAAAGCTTTGAAATATCTGGTCCAAGATTCCTTATGAAAAAGTTCAGCAAAGCAAACAAGAAGTCCTGTATGGTAAATTATCATTCTTGCTGCATATAAGTGAATAATCAGGCCAATTCTGATGTTTCCAGCATGAGTTTATGACCAAAAAGAATCTTTCTTTTAGTTTATCATTAAGAGGTGACCCCATGATGAATATGTTCATTATGTATCATAAACATATACAAATAAAAACACTTAGAAAAGAAACTATAACTTTGAACTTGGATTTCTCAGCCCAAAAACTATGAAAAAATAAATGCTTGTTTTTAAGTCAACCAACTTATGACATTTTTTATGGAAGCATGAACAAAGATGGGCATGAATTCACTTCTGCTGCAGGTCTTTAGAAGGGATACGGATCTCATTGGTAGTCCTCAGTGATCAAATTTATTTGACCTTTGTATCCATAGGTTGTTGTTGTTCAAAATGCCGCTGGCAGGTTTGGAATCTTCCTAGTTCATAGACAGCTACCTCCTTCCTGTGTCCTCACATGGCAGAGAAAGACAGCTCTGGTTTTTTTTTCTGCTTATGATCCCTTCATGGAAATCTGCCCTCATCCAAACCTACTTACTATTTTCCAAAGGCTCCAGCTCCCAACAACGTTACATTAGGCATTAGGATTTCAAC
>RJWT010030141.1:0-14725 GCA_004365215.1 Cuniculus paca | reverse complement strand
CTCTAGAGAACAAGTAGATGGAAGAACTAGAAAGTAAATTAAATTTTCATTACATTCTCTTTTATTACCTTTTTATTTTATAATTTATTACTTACTCATTTAAAAAAATAAATATTTTTTAAATGTCCTAAAACTTCAACTGTGTAAAACAATATTTTGGTTTCAATTGAGAGTAGCTTTGAGACAGGACAGCTGTGCAACAGAGACACCTGGCAGAAAAGCCAAATTCTTCGTCTTCTAAGTAAGCTACAACCCAAATCTTGACCAGAAAATGCAATGAAATACAGAAGTCCACATGCAGAAGACTTCTCGACAGACAGGAGGCCTCTGTGCTTGAACAGCCTTCATGTCTACCCCCAGCAAACAGGGCACGCCCCTTACCATGCCCGCCATCATCATGTCCTGGTCCGCATCATCCTGCTTTCTCTTCAGCTCTCCCTCTGCTTCCTGCAGCTGTCGCAACATATCGTTCACTTCATTATCCAGATCTGTGACTTCTGCGAAGGTCTGTTCCGCCTCTGCCTTGGTGCTGGTAGCATTCTGAGCACAAAGTAAGCAAATCGCGGATTTATAAATGCTTTCCCTTTTTTCAAGTATGCGTCTACTCCTTTTGTAATTTTTTTCCCCTTTGATAATTTCTGAAATGGCTCAAGAAGCCAATCGAGAACTAGTACAGTAATTCATACTATTTTAAGACTTATTTGGGCTCCAAGTTAATAATTGCAGAAGATGATACCTAATGATACTATTTAACATCTAATAATATAATACTACCTAATATCACAGCACTTTATATTTTATAAAGCATATTCACTTCTGTTTTCTTTTTTAATCTTTCAAATTACTTGTTCTACTATTGCCATTTTTAGTTGAGGTCACAGTTAGCAAATAACAAGCATTCTTTCACTCAGACACTTACATTTAAAGCTAGCCTGCCTCTTCTGGGCAGTTCTCCATGTACAAAAAGGCCACAATCATGAAACAGGAGTATTTCGTAAAATACTGTACAATTAACCCCAAAGAAAACTGTCTTAGAGAAACTAAGGCATTTCTGTAGGGTTTATTTTGGGAGGGGGCGGTCTTTTTGAGACAGGGTCTCACTATGCATTTCGGGCGGGCCTTGAATTGGAGGTGATCCTCCTGCCTCAGCCTTCTACCTGCTGGGATTAGAGGCCTGCACCACCAAGCCAGGCATTTCTGTAATTCTTAAACTAATTTTAGAATTGGCTCCAATCTCTCCTTTAAATAAAACAAGAAGACTGCACTTTAAATATGAAAAGGCCAGCATAAGTAAATGACTCAAGATGAACGTAAAGAGCTCCAGAAGGGTGGTGATAGGAAGCGATGCAGGCGGGTCTTGGTTAGGGCCAAGAGGAGTTTAAAAATTGTGTAGAGCACTCTACCTAAGACTAAAAAGAAAAGTCACCTGTCCAGGTCCAAGGCACACGTTTATGTAGGAAATACCTCATTTTTTTGTGTGGAAAAAGGCCCTATGGCCTCGGAGCCCTTTCATTGCTTTCTCCTTCTGGGTCAAGGCAGTTACCTGCTCTATCTCAAGACTACGTAAAAGGAGGAGGCCCAGGATGGGTTTTCCCGCGGCCGCGGGCGCGCACCTTCTGCACGGCGCTGGCGATCCTCTCGGCCTCGTGCGCCTTGCTCTTGGCCTCGGCGGCGTCGGCCGCAGCGCTGCCCAGCGCCAGCCGCGCCTCCCGCGTCTTCTCGTCGGCCTCCGCGATGGTCTGGTCGATGGCGGGGATGCGCCGCAGCGCCTCCTCGGCGGCCGTCTTGTTGTCGTTCACGCGTCTATCGAAATCTAAAAGGAGTCCAAGGAAGGCACCCGAACTCAATTCCCAGCCGGCCAACAGGGAGCCTTTCAGGGAGCCGCGCCTGGATTGTTTTACGAGCAATACAAGTCGGGGAGAAAAACGAAACACAGCCTGGGTTGAAATTTTAGGAGCGCTAGGCACACGCGCAGCGCTGCGCGGCCGGTGCCCTGGGAGCAGTCTCCTGGGCATGCCCTTGTTTCAGGGAAGAGAATTCTTCCTTGAGTCTGAGGCACGCGAGGCCGCTATCACCGCCTCAAGCGCTAGGCAAAGCCCCCGCTTCCTCGGGTTCATCGCGTGTCAGGCGCCGAGCTGTCCCTGTAACGCAGGCGCTGTACCATTTTTATAAATGAGAAAAACTGATGACTAAAGAGGCGTCTTTGTGGAGCAGGGATTTAAACTCAGGCCCACTGACACCAAAACCCATACTTTCAATGACTACCCTATAGCTCCTTATTTATGGAACCTCTGATTATTTCATCAGAGGTGAATCCAGAGCCACTCAGTGAATCAGGCACATTTCTTTTCTTTTTCTCTTTTAGAGACAGGGTCTCACTATGCAGGTCAGGCTGGCCTTGTGCTCACTCTGTAGCCCAAACTGGTCTCAAACTCACAACAACCCTCCTGCCTCAGCCTCCTGAGTGCTGAGATTACAGGTGTGCGCCACCACGCCCGGCTCACATTTCTTTTCTATGTAGGGTGAAGAAAGAGAAAAACAAAGAAGCAAACGTCGCTGCCAGAGAAAGACTAACCATCTCCATTCACCTATGTGAGGTCAGCTGAATAGGCAGATTTTGATTACGTGAGTTATTCCAACAAAAAAATATGCTTTTTCATGGTTTTCACGTTGAAGTATGGAGGGGTAAAATGACATAAGCACTAGGATTTTCTTCAAAATACTTTTGCGTAAAAAAGGAGGCTGGGACTGAGGATGCAGTTTTGTGGGAATGTAGAGTGCTTGTCTAGCAGATGCGAAGCCCTAGGTTGGACGCTCAGCACAACAGCGAAGTGTGGTGAAAATCATGGTAATTGCTAAGTCTAATAGGTATATAGGGTACACTGTTATCTTTCACTTCGTGCATGTTTGGAGAGTATTACGCTAACACTAAAAAGACATGAAAAGAAAAGAAAAGGAGAAAAGGAGAAAAGGAGAAAAGGAGAAAAGGAGAAAAGGAGAAAAGGAGAAAAGGAGAGGAGAGGAGAGGAGAGGAGAGGAGAGGAGAGGAGAGAAAGGAGTGGGGTAAGCAAACGATGTACCCATTACTTGATGCTCTCCTACCTTTCAGGTTGTTGAGAATGTCGTTGGCTTCTTGTAAGGTGTTTCGCCCCTTTTTAGCAGCTTCCTCAGCGAGCGCCTTGGCGGCGTCTGCGCGGGCTAGGAGCTGGTCCGCAGTCTGCAAAGACACAGCAGGTCAGGAGACAAACCCTCCGAGGCCACCCCTGCCCTCTCCTGACGCACAGGCCGCCTCCTCTGAGTTGTTGTCTCCCCAACTCTGGTGCCAGGAGACACCACTTTACCAGGGTGCTCCCACTTGCCTCCAGAAAGGAAGCAATCTGAAAATAGACCAACCTGCTGTTCAACTTTTCCACTCTCCAGGAGTTTCTTTACTTCCAGTTCCTTCCCGCTCATGTCTTCTCTTAGGTCCTCATAATCCTTTAACTTCTGATCAATCAGACGACTGAGGTCCGCAGCTTCTTTCTTGATTTTATTTGCTTCATTCTATGAAAACGCAAGTAAGATTATTACATTTTAAATAAAAAAAAACAGATGAAACGTAGCTTGGGAATGCTACAACATTTAATGTTCAGTTGATATTTTTAAGAAAATCACACAGATCAACATTTTGTGCACCTTTATTTTCAAATTGAGGCATACTCTACACACAGTGAAATTCTGTGTTTACACATGGTTTGAGGAGTTCTGACAAATATATCTACCTATGTCTCCAATACTTCGATCAAGACACAGAATATTCCTGTCACCCTGAGCTTCCTCATATCCCTCTCCCGTCACCTGCCTCCCCCTCTTCCCTCCTGCAGCTGCCACTGTTCTGATGGTTATCACTGTAAAGCAGACTTGAGTATTTTCAATTTCGAATACGTGGAATCAGATACTATGTATATATCTGAAGAGATCTAAAAACTCTTAGGATGTCACATCAACACCTCACACACAGAAAGTGAAATTTAGAAAGATATAGCTTGTGAAAGACAAAGTAAGACAGTAATTTCAAGTCTAATTTTTAATGCAAAAATAAATTCATACAGAGCTTTGCAGAAGGAGCCATGATTAGAGTAGAGATATGAATAAAATGCTGCCAACGCCCAAATGTTGGACCAGCCTCACGGCATCCTGATATAGTTCTTTCATGTAAACCATCCTTTTTTAAAATTGCTTCCCAGGTCTCCAGCAGATGGGGTCTGGGAGTAAGGGGTTACAGGCATTGTGCTTTAAGTAATTCCAATACAGTATAATTTGGGTGCACAGGGAAGATTTGGGATAACTTGTATCACCAAAGTACACCTCATTATTTAATGTTAATAATTAATAACCTTTATAGTTATCAACATTAAATTACAGCAAGACTTTTTGTTACCTCAAGGAATTCTACTAGTGTACTGAAAACAGAACTCAGTGAGTCACCTGAAGGGTGGATGGAGGATACTGGCCATCAGAGAGGCTCTTACAGAGACCAGAGGGGAGGGATGGGTGTGAGGGCATCAGTGGCAGCCAGCACAGTGCATACCTCCAGTGCCTCTGAGTCCACAGGGGCCAGCTGAGCCACACTGGCATAGATCTCCACGGCTTTGTCACCAGCCCGCTTGGCCTCCTCATGGACGAGAGCAGCTTGTTTTTCTAGATCCTCTGAGATGTTCTTTGCTTGTTCATACCTAAGGAACAAATTATATGCTTTACTAAAAAGACAGCTGCTTTTAGCATTTTAATGTTAGCCAGATTCAATATAGTTTATATCACTATAATAATATTCTCAAAACCTCGAAGGAAATGTTACATTAAAATGCTTTCATTTAATACCAACGTTTAGTTGAAATTTACATTTCATCTCCTTACTTGTATTTATACCATACAATATACCTCATATAGGTTGAGCATTTCTAACCTCCAAATTCAAAATGCTCCAAAACCTAAAACTTCTTGGGTACCAATATGATGCTCTAAGTAAAAAAAAATTCCACACCTGACCTCAAGTGATGGGTCACAGTCAAAATTCAGGCACACCAAAAATACATGAAATTTTAGGCTATGAGTATAAATTGTATATGAATGTAGATGAATCTTGTGTTTAGACTTGGGTTCCTTCCATAAGACAACTCATTATGTATATACAAATGTTCCAAATTCTGAAAAAGGATCCAAAATTCAAAGCTTTTGTACCAAGCAGTTCAGATAAGAGATTTTCATCTTGTAATTTCTTATTTTAGACCTCTAAAAGATTTGTAGTTCAGACCTGGGCGTGGTGGCTCACACCTTTAATCCCAGCACTCGGGAGGCTGAGACAGGTGGATCGTTGTGAGTTTGAGACCAGCCTGGGCTACAAAGTGAGCTCAAGGCCAGCCTGAACGGCATAGTGAGACCCTGTCTCAAAAACAGGGCTGGGGATCTAGCTCGGCGGTCTAAGCGCCTGCCCGGCAAGCGCAAGGTCATGAGTTCAATCAAAAAGATTTGTAGTTCAAGTATGTTTCCTCTACTTTATCGTATCTTCTGTCTTCATTTTTCACTTATGCAGAATTTTAAGCACCGTGACTAGCCTTGTTACCATTCTCCACCGGTACTGTCATAGGAGCAAAAGAAAAATCTCTGTGGCTCCACAGTCCCTGCTATAATGACCCTTCTACTTCAAAAGCATGATTAACAAAAGAGATCTTACTGCATGAATGCATGTCTTGAATCCATACTATTTAAGTCTCCATTGAACTGGTGTTACTTAATATCGAAAGTGCGGTAAACCACCTTTAAATTATACTCACTTCCTATTAAGCTCTTCAATCTCAAGTGCTGTTTGATTTTCCCCTGCCAGAGTCCTCAAAAGTAGATTATATGCCTCAGTTGATGTATCGTTGGCTGTCTTTGCCACTCGTACAATGTCATCAGCTTCTTGTTTATGGCTGTACAAAAGGGAAAAAATAAACCATGAAGCAGATCACCTGACAGGGAAAGAAGTAAAGTTTAGGTAATTTTTATTTTATTAAACAGTGTCTGTCAAAAAATTTATATACACTTCAGCAGTTCACTGTACTAATAAATGTCTGGAACTAACGGTCACCACTTTGAGCACCTCTTGTAATTGTAGAGGCCAAAGGTAACTTGTATTAATCTCAAGATGTCTCAATACATTTAGTATTAAAACATTTACACAAACTTTTCTCTTCCTGATATATACATTTGTTATGGCTTGTGGTTAGATGTCCCCCTAAAGCTTCACGCAGTCATAAGTGTGGCTTTTTCAGAGGTGGCTGGATCTAGACTGTGTGATACATTTGTGGTGCAATGTTAGGGTACGGGTGATAGGATTAAGGGTATGAGTGCTATCCACCCTTAGGGGAGCCCATTATAGCCTGGATACAATGTAAGGGACAGAAAGAGGCTTGCTGCTAGTTACTTGGCAGTTTGTGGCTTGCTTTGCTACCTTCTGCCCGGAAATGAAGTGTTTCTCCTCTGTGATGCCTGCCTGCCACGCCACCCTGCCTTAGAGCCAGCCGATAATGGACTGAAACCTCTACAAACTGCGAGCTGAACAAACCTTTCCTCCTTTAACTTTGGGTGTCAAGTATTTTGTCTCAGCAATGAAAAAGAGTTAAAACAACATTTTTTTGGCAGACTCTGTATAGATACATACCAACATGGGCAGAAATCTAAAATTACTGAAAAACCTCATTGATTTGGAACTTTGCAATCATTCTGGTGGGGCTAAATTTATGAACATTACTCTCTAAACAGAATGGATACTGTCTACATAAATTAGTGGTATAAAATTTATAGGAATAAATGTTTATATTTAACCTTTAAGGTTTTCAAGTTAAAAGTCTAAAAATGGTATGTTTTTGAGACACACAAATACAATTTTACTTCAAACTGCTGCATTCTAACAAAACAAGTATTAAATTTCAAAGTAAAAGGAAGATGGAACACATTTCAGAAAGGACAGCGAACAGTACCATGGAAAGTTTGTGAGATGACACAGGACCACATGCGGGGAAGGAAAGCCACGCCCTGACAGCGGGGAGTGGGGTGGGGGTGGGGGTGTGTGTGCAGGTTACCGATCAGCAAGCTTTCGGGCCTCCTCTGCCAAGAGAGTCATGTTGTTTGGGTCCCCCGTTGACTCTGGTTGAGTGATTGACTGAAGAGAAAATAAAGCATTTAGTCTCAAAGGACTGAACTGTTTAAATTTCACAAAACAAGGATGAAAACTAAATTTTTATTAGTGTTGAGGGCAAAAAGAATGCTTATTTTTAGAGGTCTTTATTTGATATCAACACTTTTCACTGCAAATTACTGCTACTTCCAGTGAAGGATAAAGGAAGATGAATTTTCTCAGTACCAAAGAAGGAACAAAAGTGAGGAATGTCATTAGGGTTTTTTGGTTGTTTTTGTTTTCTGATAAAGGGTCTCCTATGTAGTTCACGCTGCCCTTAAACTCACTATGTAACCCAGGCTGGCCTCGAACTCCAGCAATCCTCCTGCCTCAGCCTTCTGAGTGCTGGGATTACAGGCATGCACCACCACACCCAGCCAATTTCTATCCTGTCTGTATTGTTCCAGAACAAACGTGAGCAATATGGTTTTCTTGCTCTGTAGAGCAAGATGGGAGAGGCAGAATAACCACTCCACTGTCATTAACAGACTTGCTACAAATGACCAAAGGGCTCCCCAACCCTCTCCCCAGATCTTCCCCATCACTCACCACGTTGGCAACAGCAACTTTAGCTTTCTCGAGTTCTCTGGAAGCGATTTCAATCAGCTGCTCTGTGCTCTCTACTCGGGCACGTGCCTGCTCAGCCAGGCTCCCAGTCTCTTCGATGGTATTCCGGATATTCTGTAAACGGCTAATCTGGCTGTACAGAGTGTTATTTACTCTCTGAAGTCGACTCATCAAATTTTGGTCTACATCTGAAATGGTATTGCATAAGAAAGTACCATAAATTATCTACATGAAATCTGAGGCACTGGGTATTTTTTATTTTTCAAAACAGCATCCTTCTGACAAGTTTCCCATGCTCTGTCACACCTGCACTGCTATATTTCTCACACCAGGCTCCAACTGTACATCCCTCTGTCCCACTTGCCTCTAAGCCCCCTTCTTTGTCCATTTTTTTTTTTCTACTGAGGAGTGACCCTAGGGCCTTTACACTGAGCTACATCCCCAGGGCATTTTTAAAGTGTGAGACAGGGCTTCAATAAATTGCTAAGCTGACCAGGCTGGGCTCAAACTTGTGACCTTGCTTGCCTTGGCTTCCCAAAGTGCTAGGGTTACAGTGTGCACCACTATGCCTGGCAAGTCCCTCTCCCTACTCCTCACTTGTATACCCACAGTCTTACAGAGTGGTTGACAAAGAGAAGACAAGTGAGGAATGTCTGATGAAGGAAAGATTGATTTTGATATTCCAGCATGTCAGATTTAATCATAAATACACGAAGCTGTTAAAAGTGCTGCCAGTCCTGAAAGCTAAATATATTTCAAAACTTGGAAAAATCTGTGTTTAAAATAGATGTTGACCTATTTGCTTGTTGGCAAATTCAACTCGTTTTGTATTTTAGGTAGACTTTTGGACTATCCCTCCCCTTTGCTCTGCATATCTATGTAATTTCTTTCAAATTGATCTCTGCTTCTAGTTTTTCGAATGGTCCTTTATTAATTGTGTTCATTCAATTTAAACCTTATACTTGTATCCTGAAAAAGTAAAAGATAAAAGCACAAGCAAAAATAAGCCAGTCAGGATTAAATTCTCACATGTCATGAGGTTATATTCATATATAAAACCCATTAAACAATCCTATTCAAATTTGACCATTCTTGGAACAAATAGAGAACCTAGAAGTAAACACACATATCTACAGCAAACTAACTTTCAACATGGTTGCTAAGAACATACATCAGAAAAGGACAGCCTTTTCAATTAATGGTGTTAGGAAGATTGGATGGTCACATGCAGAAGAATGAAACTAAACCCCTATAGCTCATTAGTTACAAAACTCAACTCATGAGTTAAAGACTTAAATGTAAGACCTGAAACAATAAGCTGCTAGACGAAAACACAGTGGAAATGCTTTAGGACATTTGAGTGGGTACAAATTTTTTGGACAAGATCCCCAGAAAACAAGAAACGAAACCAAAAATAGACAAATGGGACCATATCAAACTAAAAAGCTTCTACAGTGCAAAGGAAAGAACCTACAGAATGAGGAAAAAATATGCGCTAATTATACATCTGACCAGGACTTGATATCCCGAATATGTAAGGAACTCCAAAAACTCAATAGCAAAAAACCAAATAACGCGATTTAAACAAAGACAATAGACCTAAATAGACATTTTCAAGTGACACGCAACCAACAAGAGTATGAAAAAAAGTTCAAAATCACTAATCACCAGAAAAACATATGAAACAGGTATATAAAATTCTTTAAATTTGAATATCAAATAGTTTTTGGTATGTTGGAAAACTACTTTCTGTTTATAAAGTGTTAAAAATAAAATAAAAAAGTGTTAAATTGATGGATTGGTTTTCAGAATATTGCTTAAAAAAATAATTCATATTCTGCAAGCTGTTTAAAAAAGCCAGGCATGGTGGCGCATACCTGTAATCCCAGCACTTGGGAGGCTGAGGCAGAAGGATCGCTGTGAGTTCAATGCTAGCCTTGGCTACATAATAAGTAGCCCCCCTCTGCCTCCCACCAAACCCATTTTATTTCAAGGAGAAAAAGAGAAAAAAAAAACTAAAACCAAATTTCAAAACATGTCAATTGGGGCAACAATAGTACATACACTGCACATTGTCATCCCCAAATTATTCACCCAGAGCACAAGACATCTGCATTCAATTGTCTGAACACAAATCTTTCTCTTAAGTGAACTCAAAGAAATCAGTAGTATAACTATCTTCACTATTTTTCATATACATATACACACACATATATATATATATATGTTGTTTCTTTCAGCTTCTCACATTAATGAGATAATACGTACATAGTAAGTTTAAGACCAGTCTGAATTACAAGGCGAAAGCCTGTCTCAAAAAACAAAAAACAAAACAAACAAAAAAAAAAGTGAGAAAGAAATTTATAAAACCTTACTAATTAACTTTTAAACTCTGAATTAGGAACCACATCACAGATTTACCCAAAGTTTACTCGCATGTACCTTTGACACCCTGGGCCTCTTGAAGGAGGTCCATGACCTCTCTCTCTGCTTCCTTTAGTCTATCCTCAAAGGCTTGATCTGTCACCATCTCATCCCCAGTTCCAAGGTTTGCTATGAGACTCTCTAATTCCTGGAGTTTCACTCGATGATCAGCAACCTAAATACATGGAGGAAGAAAAGAGAAAGAACTCAACTGTACTTCCTGTAGGAATGACAGGGGCACTCTACGAATAGGTGGGTCTGTACACTCCAGGTATGTCTGTAAACAGGTGACAAGGAGAGTTCTTCTTTATTTCTGTGACTTCAAAAGAAAGCTTCCAGGACCATTCCTCTGACTTTAAATGATACCTGTTGACAATTTTTCAGTTCTGACCTTTCCCTTGAATATTAGATTGCTGCCTTAATTTTTCCATTGGGCTCTCTGACAAGTATCTCAAACTTACCCAAATTTACACTTCTTAAACTTGTTTTCTCTGGGTCATCTCAGAAGAAAATGTCTCTAGCTACCTTAAGCAAAAAGTTCAAGACCCATCCTGATTCTTCTCTTTCCCAATCCCGATCCAACCCAATCGAGGCTTCCTCTTTTGCTCCACTCCTAACCATCACTCTTTATATCAGTCAGAGTGTGCTCCTCTTTAAAAACTGGATTTCTAAGCTTCTAAGAGTTTCTTTAGTACACTTCCATTGGACTTGAGATAAGACATAAATTCTTTATCACCGCCATCATGGTCCTACATCACCTGTCCCTAGCAAACTCTCCAGTCTTATAAACTAGTCCCTCCTCCTTCAGCAGGCTCTGGCCACACTGTAGTTTCGAGGTCCCGTATACAGGTTCCCCCTGCCTGGGACCTACCATTACTTCTTATGTGGCTCATTCCCTCTCATCCTTAGGAGCTCACCGTATAGGAATTTCCTTAGGCCTTTTATAGAGTATTTCCCACAGTTATTCTCCATTTGCTACTTTTTCTAGCACTTATCTCAATGTTTCTTGTTGATTCTTTTATTTTTATTATTTACTTCCAAACTGGAACACAGTCTTTGAGAACGGGGCCCCTATCTATCTTGTTCATCACACTGTCTCTGCACCTTAATACATAGCAGATTTCCAATCAATGTCCACTGCATGAATGAATGCATGGCTGACAGCTCACCTTATCCTTCACCAGTCGGTAACAAGCGGGACACTCCTGGCAGCCAGGCCAAGATCGATTATAGAAATAGTTCTCTTCACACTGGTCACAGCGGTTTCCCACAAAGCCTTCTCTGCACTCACAGCGACCGTCGTCTTTGCACTGGAGTGAAAGAGATCCCTCAGGATGGCAGTCACAAGCTGCAGAATGAGGGGAAACAGTACAGAGTAACTAAAAGAAAGGTGTACTTTTTATTCTTTATAACAATAAACTGACTGTAATCATTATAAGTGAACTTTTTATTTATTTATTTATTTATTTTTTTTGTGGCACCAGGGATTGAACTCACGACCTTGCACTTGCTGGGCAGGCGCTTAGACCGCTGAGCTAGATCCCCAGCCCTTAAGTGAACTTTTTAAAAAAGGCCTATTTATAAGACACTAAATGGTTATGTTTCTTCTCGCAGAAAAGATACGTTTTTAAAGTAAAAATAAGCATTAAAATAAAATGTCCATCCTTTGGGGCACATCTCGCGTTACTTAATAGTTACAGAAATCATTAAACTAATTAGTGCCCTTTCCATGCACTTCAGGAATTCATCTCTGCCTTCAACTATCCACTGCTTAGTACTCCTCTAGGGACTGAGAAAACCCAAATGCTAATGCCTCTCTTACATTATTTTATAGTTTGTTTACTCACTTTGTTCTCTGAGCTGAGCAAATGACTTTTGCTACATTCCACAGGAGAAATGAAGGAATTCGGAAAGCAAAAACACCAAACTGTTCTGGGGCCTAATTCCAGGCAAGCGTTTATGCCAAAGAGAAGCAGATGTTTATATGCAACCGTAGGGAAAGGGCCCCAAGGGTGGGAAGCAACTGCAGCCAGCAAGTCAACAAACGCAACGCGAAAAGAATTCCTCACTGTTTCGTTATCTCCACGATGAATGTGATCAATAAAAAAGTTTCATTAAGCACAGTAGGCAAGCTCAGTAATCAAGGGGAGATTCTTCTTTGAAACAACAAAGAATCACCAACGCCATGGAAGAAAATATAAATAAGGTGGTTGCAAAGAAACCAGAGAAGCCCTCCACTTCCAGAGTTTTAGAAAAGAGCACTATTTCATGGACGAGAAGATCCATGATGACTTCGGTACAGCCCGGACTCTAAAAGCGGGGTGGTTAGCCAGAGGCTGTCGAAGTCCTTTCCAACTAGAATCAGAGGAGACTTAGAGTCGCATGCCAACAGCACGCCTTACGTTTGCAGCCTTCAGGTCCAAACCCAAAGTGATTGACCTCGCAGCGCTCACAGTGCTGCCCGGTGATGCCAGGTTGGCACTCACACTGGCCGGTGTGGATGTCACACTGCCCGTTGGTGGAACCCAAAGCGTGGCAGTCACACCTGAAAACAAACACAGGATGTTTCTCGGGTAAGGAAAACAGACTTGAAGCAAAGCTTGTGCTGTTTTTCAGCACAGGACTGGTGTAATCTGTATCAGTAAAAAGTATGCTAAAGGTTATGACAACAGAATGTAAAAGGTTACTAAGCTTCTGAGGTTCAAGTGATTTCCATGAGTGCTATTCAGGACCTCATTTCCTAGACTAACACCACCACTGTGTTCTGAGCTGAGATGGTACTGTATTGTCATCGGCTGGGCACTCAGACTTCCTGGGGTACAACCTGCGATGGTTTACTCTAAGCATCCCAGAAAGAACCTTGTAAGTTTTACTTCAAAAACGTTGCTCAGCTGATGCTGACACAGGTGGAGCCACTGTGCTCCATTCCTTCATCCCGTTAGCTCATTACAATTCTCCACTACTGGCCCTAAAGGATACATGTCCTGTATTAGGTATTCGAATCACCTGGAACAAAAATCAAAGGCACTATCAAGTACAACTTATGAAAACTCACTGCCTGCAGGACACAAAGTAAAGAGGACTTCCACTGAAGGCACTGACGTCTCACCTCTCGCAGCCTCGCCCACTCTGCAGGTTGTAGAAGCCTGGGTCGCAAGCGGCGCAGTCGCGGCCGGACACGTGGGGCAGGCACTCGCACTGCCCGGTCACGGGGTTGCAGCTCCTCTGCTGCTCCACCGTCCCGTACGGGTTACAACTGCAGGCTATGGCAGGAGGACAGGGACAGCACAGGGGAAGTCACCAGAGGGAAGACAGAACGATAAACCACCGAACAGATTCTCTACACTGGTGCTGCCCCGTGCAGAAGCCATCGGTCATAGCCAGCTATGAAGCATTTGAAATGTGGCTGACTGATCGGAACTGAGATGTGCTATAAATGTTGAAAATGTGCTACAAATACTGGATGTGGGGGGAGAATATATAGTCCATTAATAATTTTTAACTGGCTACTTATTAAAATAATGTATTGGCTGTATTGAGTTGAATAAAATATATTAAAATTCACTTTTCCTGTCTTTCTTTACTATTTTAATGCGATGGCTGAAAAATTTTAAATTATACAAATTTAAAAATACAAGTCACACTGTATTTTTAATGGCTAGTACTGCACTATATCAAACTACTGTAAGTATTCCAAGAGACATAGATGAAGTCACAGAATAAAGAAATTAAAGCACCTAACCAATGGCTGATTACCTTTGCATTTGTCTGCTGGATTGGGAGCCAAGGGATTTCCAAAAAATCCATCCTTGCACCGATCACAATAGAAGCCAGCAGTGTTATAGATGCATTTCAGGCACTCCCCCGTCAAGCGGTTACAGTTTCCCACTGCGTTGGGGTCGATGTTGTCATTGCACTGGCATAGGCGGCAGAGCCTCACAGGGCCACTGTTACCCTGGGGGTCTCCAAAGTAGCCGTCATCACACAGCTCACATCTCTTACCTAGGGATGCGACAGTCCATTGTTACAAAAGAAACACGAGGGTACTGCAGGCAGTCTGGTGCGTTTGTCAACTGTGAGGTGTCAACATGCTGTGGAGGGCAGCAGGGACCTGGGCAGCAGCCCTGGCGCTGAGCTAGATTAGATCGAGCTAGACCTCCCACACATCTCTGTTTCCTCCTTGGAAGACGGAAAACCAAGGTTTATCCACCTCTCTTCAAACACTCTGACAACTAACCAAAACCAAGTATTCAAAGTACTTTGTAAATGAATCAGACTGAAGGTTTATTAACCTCCAGTCAGTACCAAGGAATGGCACATTCATACACTTGCTTTACCTGACAATATTTTATTTATTTATTTATTTTTCTTTTTTGAGACAGGATCTCGCTATGCAGCTCACTTTGGGCTCACTTTGTAGCCCAGGCTGGTCTTGAACTCACAGCAATCCTCCTGCCTCAGCCTCCCAAGTGCTGGGATTACAGGCATGCACCACCACGCCCAGCTACCTGACAATATTTTTAAAAAATGACCAAG
>RJWT010030140.1:0-14729 GCA_004365215.1 Cuniculus paca | reverse complement strand
CCATCACAGCCTGCGTTTCTCCACATCAGCCGGTCGCTTATGGGGTGGGGGGAATGTTGGCTCTTCTTGTCTCCCTGCCCACCTGCTGGAAGAGGCTGGCATCTGGCTCTCCCCCAGTCAGCCTGTACATGCAGCTGACTCACAGGAGGTCTTAGCTTCTTGTTGACTTCTTGCTCAACCTTGGAAACCTAAATGAGACCCTGTCACAAAATAAATAAAAAGGGCTGGGGATGTAACTCAGTGTAAAAGCCTTGAGTTCAATCCCCAGGACAAAAAAAAAAAAAAAAAGACATTATGAAAAATGATGTACAGAATGGAAGGAAATATTTGCAAATTGTATATCTGATAAGGGCCTTGGGTCCACTATACATACGGAGCTTTTATCAGTCCACAACAAAAAGAAAATACATTTTTAAAAAGTGGACAAAGGACTTGAACATCCAAAGAAACGATACAATGGTCAACAACAATGTCAGCAGACATTAAAAAACTGCAAATCGAAACCACAATGAGATCCTGCTATGCATCCACTTGGATGGTTATAATCCAAAATAACAAAAACAAAACCAAAACCCAAGTGCTACTGAGAATGTGGAGAAATTGCAACACTTGTACACCGCTGATTAGAATGTCATATAGGCTGCTATGGAGACAGTTGGTGTTTCATGAAAAACAGAATTATCAGGTCTCATTCCTAAATACATACGCACTCAAACAAACAAAATCACACAGTGAATATTCATAGCAGTACTATTTCAAGTAGCCAAATGTAGATGCAACCCAAACAGCAGACATATGTGGTCTCAGTGCATGTATACTTAACCATTGATCCTCACTGCCCCTTGGATCACAGAGTGGCTCTCTTGGCCACTTCCCCTTACGAAACTGAGTCAGAGGCCCAGGGACAGAGGGTGACTCACTTACAGTCACACAAACAATGAAAGTAGAGCCCTGCCCCTCAATGCCCAGCCTGGAGCTCTGCTCAGTTAGCAGTGAGCCTCAGGAAAGAATCCCTCATATTTGTTTTTTTTCTTCCTTTTGTCTCATGGGGAAGAAGGAAGCGTGAGTGTGTGTGTGTGCGTGTGTGTGTGTGTGTGTGTGTGTTTTAGTCACTTTCCTGTCACTGGAACAAAATAACTGACATCTACCACTTAAAGGAGGAGAGGTTTATTTTGCTGAGTTTTCAGTGGTTCTGTTCAAAGTTGGCTGGTTTCAAGGTAGAAATGCCTGGCGGAAGGCCACAACAGAGGAAAGAAAGCAGCTTTTCCCATGGCAACCAGGAAGAGGGGGACAGGTCAAGAATAAGGCCTTCCAGGTCACCCCCTCCAAGACTTCTTCCAGGCCCACCTCCTGACAGCAAGTTTAGCTGCTGAACTGATCAACAGAAGAATCCTCCAGTGAGTATAGCGCCCCTGTGATCTAGTTGCTCTCCAAACACAAGGAGCTTTCGGGAGACATTTCAGATCTGAACTGTAACAGAGAGAATGCCCAGTTTCTGTGGGGATCTATCTACAGATGAGCCTGAAGTCAGTTTTCACTCAGTGTCAGACATTTGTAAGGCTCTCCCCAGCCATGAGGGCGGGTGGATCTCAATTCCTCCTCTGGGTGACTGAGTTTAGTGGCATCCTCTGGGTAACAAGCAAGTGACAGGTCATTCTTGGGGGAGGGTTTTCCTAGGGTGGGGTGTTGTTTTAATACATCAGAGAACCCAACTCTATAATGTCCCTTGGTAACTAGTGTATACACACACACACACACACACACGCACACACACTAAGAATTATTTATCACAGCAGTAGCTGTGAACAGTAGCTTTAATTGGCTACAGTAGTCTAACAGAATTATAAGATATTTGATATTTTGGGGTGTAATGGACATTTAATGAAATGATAAGATCCTTTAGTAGTAGTAACAATCAATGTAATAACATTTATATTGTGCATAAAGGACTACATGCCAAGCATGGTTCTGATGCCTTCTAAGTAGAGTCATCCCTCAGCATTCCCAGTGGCTGGGCCCCAGGAGCCTCCAGATACCAAAATTTGTGAGTGTTTAAATCCTTTAAATAAAACAGCATGGGATATCTGCATATAACCTCCTGTATACTTTAGATGATGTCTAGGTTGCTTGTAATACTTAATTCCTAACACAATGCAAATGCTATGCAAATAATTGTTGTACTGTGTTCATCAGTGAATAACGAAAAAGAAGAAAGCCTGTACATGTTTAGTAGATGCAATTTTCTTTTCTGAATATTTTCTGCTGGGGCTTGGTTGACTCGCTGATGTGGCATCTAGAGACATGCAGGCTGACTAATTATAATCCTTTAGTGACTCTGGAGGAAGGTACTCATTATCTCCATTTTATAAAGGACAAATGAAGCACAGAGAGATGAAACGACTTGCTCAAAGCCACACAGCTGGGAAGGAGCAGACCCTGGAAAGAAACCCAAGTGACTTGACTCCGAAACCGGGGGTCTCAGCCATGAGGCAACAGGGCTCTTCTGACATCATTCTCGAGCTTTCCAGCTCAGCCTTACAGTCAAACGTGTTTTCCTGCAGGATTTCTTTGAGGAAATTGAGGCAGATGAGTCAAGAGCAGAGGGTTTCTCTCTGTTCTTTTATCTGACCGCAGGTCAGGGCAGATACTCAGGAGAGGCTCAGGAAAACTTACTGTCATATGACACTCCCAGGACGCTGGACACCCAGCAGGGCCAGCTGGGAAAGCACCTGCCTGTCAGGAGGTCAAAGGATCAAACAGGGGGAGCGCCCAGAGCAGCCTTTATGGATTTCCACAGAAAGGCAAGGCAGGCAGGTAACCAGGTTAGGTGGCAGAATCCAGTAACCTTGAGGGGCTCTAAGCTCCTCCTGCCTCAGCCTCCTGAGTGCCGGGATTACAGGTGTGCACCACCATACTGGTCCCTGTTGGTCCCTGTTGCTGGGCAACTGACCCTGGATGACCAGTGTTATGGTTTGTACATTGTGTCAACTTGAGAAGTCTAGATGCTTAATTAAGAAACTCAGCAGCTCTACATCCTGGGGTGTAGAGAACAAGCAGTTACCCTTCTAGCATGTTGTTCACTGTGTCAATTTAAGAAGGTCAGAATTTAAGTGATTCAGCATGGGGCCAGGGTCCCTAGTTTGTAACATCCTCATCCTGTGCAAGAGGAGGGCAGGCAGATGGTGTGAGTGCTACACCCACCCCAGGGGAGTAGCCTGCATACAATAAAAGACAAAGGAGGAGGGACTGGGGGCTGCTTCTTCAGAGGAGCTCCAGTCTTCGCCTTCAGCTTGGACATCGTCTCCTGGCTTCTGGCACAGACTGTGCAGCTTCTGCCTGGGACTCTTCAGCCTTCATCGTAGACTCTTCAGTATTCCATCGTAGACCCATCGGCCTTCTGACGTGGACTTGCACAGGACACTGCAGTAAGCTCCAGCCCTCAGGCTGGACCCCTTTTAACCTCCAGCACGCAGACACCCTCTGCGCGCTCCCTCCTTCAACGTTGTGGCTGACCATTGTAAGCCAATCTTGTAATTTCTTATACAGTTGTCTATCTTGTATTATATCTGTTTCTCTAGTAAACCCTGACTGATACAAACAAGCAGAGGAATGGTACCTCCTGAGTGCTGGAACAGGAAGAGAGTATGGTGTACACAGTGAGTTTGCAAGTCAGCTCTTCCCAGTGCCCAGAGCGGCCAGGCCCAGCAGGGGTTGTCTCTCTCAGCCAGAAAGGCTCTCAGAGCCCAGTATGGTGGTGCACACCTGTAATCCCAGCACTCAGGAGGCTGAGGCAAGAGGATCGCTGAGTTAGAGGCCAGCCTAGGTTACATAGTGAGTTCAAGGCCAGCCTACTACATAGTGAGACCCTGCTCAAACAAACAAACAAACAAACAAACAAATAACAGGAAAAAAAAGGTGTCAACTGGGACTCTGGTGCTCCAGTACTAGGCTCTGTTGAGGAAGACTCACTTTCCAGCTCTGTCAGCAGCAGGATCCAGTTCTTTGAGGGCTGTTGGATTGAGTTTGTCCGTTCCTGGCCTTCTGATCTTTTCCATCAAGCAGATCTCACCAGAGCAGCTGGCTTCAACAAAGGGAGCCAATGAGAGATGAAGCAGAGAGACAGAAGTCACATGTCTCTTTAAAAATAAATATTTTTATGGTGTTCAGTTGAAAAGAGTACAAAATTTACTTTTTTTAGGGTACTAGGGATTGAATCCAGGGTCTTTGGACTAAGCTACACTCCCAGCCCCTTTTTATTTTTTATTTTGAGACAAGATCTCACTAAGTCATTGAGTTGCCCAGGCTGGGCTTGACCTTGTGACCCTCTTGCCTCAGCCTGCCAAAGTGCTGGGATTGCAACTGTGTGCCACTAGGCCCATCCACAAAAGTTACCCTGCCCTCTGCATGGCTGGGGAATTCAGTCCATGACCAGTTGACTCTGCAGCAGAGGCATCATAGCAGAAGAGTGTGGCAGAAGAAAGCTGCTCAGTTCATGGAAAGCAGGAAGCAGAGCAGGGGAACAGTGCCAAAGAGGAAGAGATCAATGACCCTATGTATTACCCAGAGTCACGCCTCCATGACCCACCCAGACACACCCAGAAGTGTGCTTTACTTAACCCCCGGCTGGCTCTCAAGTGAATCAAATTGACACAGTTAAGATTCATGACCACATGCGGTGACCCAACTTTCTTCCCCTGGGCCCCAACTCTTAAAAGTTCCACCATCTCCCAACAGGATCTCGGACTGGGGACCAAACCTTCAACACACATGCCTTTGTGGGACATTTAAATTCCAATTCATAACAATCATCATCAGACAGTGTCATCATCGCGATGGAAATAAAGCTAGTGGTCAAAGGGAGTTGTGTGTGGGTTTCCTGGAAGTGTCTTTCTTTCTTTCGTTCGTTCATTCTTTTTCTGTGGTCCTGGGGGTTGAACCCAGGTCCTTGTGCGTGCAAGGCAAGAGCTCTGCCACTGAGCCACATCCCCAGCCCTAGAAATGTCTTTATATAAGCATCCCCACAAGGTGGCATCAGAGATCACAGTGGGTAGTTTCCTCTCCTTGGCACATAAGGATGTGTGCACAGTCATCGCTTAGAGTAATCTTGGGAAGGGAGAACATGTAAGAAATAATTCCACAATCCTTATGTTGGATTTAGCTATGATTTCATTCTCCTCTGGTCCTTCGAGCCTGTGTTCCATTCCTCGGTTGCTCTCCGCTTCCCCTTTCCCCACATCTTTCTGGCCTGCTGAGCCCATGGCCAGTCCTTCTGGTCCTAGTGTTCGTTCCTCTCTCGACTTTACACTTAGGCCCACTACATGCAGTTCCATAAGCCTTCTCAGTCTGCCTACCTTGGCTTCCAGCTGAGGGGTCAGTCTCATCTCATTCTAGAAGATTCAGCTATTCCTTCTGAACTCATCCTACGATCCTTTCCTGCCCTCTCCACACAGACACCAGGTGGTGTGGGGTCCGTCAATCAAGTCGCTCTCTCATCCCCTCTGTGGACTCTGATCTTCTGGTGGGCATGGGCTGGTACCCTGGATGTGGAGGTGGGTAGTCATTTTGTATTTATTGTGCTCTTCCTGTGATGTGCTGGGCACCAGGTGCTAGGGCCCTGCTGGTGACCTGTTTTTGAATAAGTGACCCAGAATTCTGAAAAACAGGGTCTTTAGGAAGGGAATCATCAGCTTGAATAATCAGGAGGCCCTCATGCCTCTTCTCAGTTCTTGTTAAGTTTGCCAGATGAAATACAGGATGCCAGTTAAATTTGAATTTCAAATAAATGTCAAATAATTTTTTTACTGTTAATGTGTTCTAAGCAATCTTTATGACATACAATAAAATAATATATAACAAATTTATTTATACGTCCTAAATACTGCATTTTTCTGATCCTTTTGATGGATCACCTTAGAATTTATTTATTTATTTTTTTGAGTCAGAGTCTCATGTGGTCCATGTTGGTCTTGAACTCACTATGTAGCCGAGGCTGGCCTCAAACTCATGGTGATCCTCCTGCCTCAGCCTCCTGAGTGCTGGTATTACAGGGGTGTGACACTATACCTCTTTCTTTCTTTCTTTCTTTCTTTCTTTCTTTCTTTCTTTCAATCTTTTTAAAATTTAGACTCTTACCCCAGGAGCATTTGGTGTGGTTTTTGGAGGTTCAAGGGGAGAAGACATGGATTCTACCATGCAGTGTGAGGAGTGTCAAGGTCATAAAAAGGAGCTGAAAGCCCATGAACTCTTCTCCCTGGCTTCTTTTATTGGGATCTAGTGCCTTTCCCATCCCCCAGGTGGGCCCTGGTCGATATCCGATCTCTTGCCTTGACTGTCTTTAATCTTAACCTGGGCCTTCTGGCCATTTTGTTTCTTCCTGTCCCTTTATAATGAATAAGTGAAGAGGGAGGGCCTATTAGAAAGGCAGCTTACTTAATGATTAAGTAAAGGGGACATATATACCTGTGTGTATTGGGTGCAATATTATACTGATGCTGAAGTGAGAGCATACATCTATATGTGTATGTGTAGATGTGTGTGTGCATGCGTGTCGTACATATTACTATTTTTACTGGTACATTTTAGATAAACATAATGATAGCATTCATCATAGGGAATTTGTACCTGTACATGATATATCCTGATTCTTCTTTTTTACCCATTCTTTTCCCCCTCCCTTCAACCTCTCTTCTCTGCCTTATTTATTTATTTATTTTTTTTGTGACATCAGAGATTGAACTCATGACCTCATGCTTGCCGGGCAGGTGCTTAGGCCACTGAGCTAGATCCCTGGCCTTCCCTTCCTTATTTATGAAAGCTTTGTTTCTACTTTTTTCCTTCTACTCTTTTTTTCTTATCCCTTCCTTCCTTTTCCTCTCTCCTTCCCTTTTGAACATTTTTTCCCCCTATTTACTTTATCTGTCATACATTTTGGTCCTTATTTACACTTAAATTTTCTCACATCAGAAAAACCATGCAACATTTGAACACGTGTGTCCAATTTATTTCACTTAAGAATATGGTTTCAAAGTGCATTCATTTAGCTAGTAATGTCTCAAACTTATCCTTCTTTATGGCAAAGCAGTACTCCATTGCATAAAAATAATCACATCTGTATTCATTCATGGGTTGATGGGCACTTGGGCTGTTTCCAAGATTTAGCTATTACAAACTGTGCCACTATAAACATAAGTGTGCATATATTGCTGTGGTATGATGATTTTAATTCTTTCAGGAAGATACCAAGAAGAGGAATACTGGGTCAAATGGGACCTCTAGTTCTAGATTTTTGAGGAATCTCCACACTGATTTCCATGGTGGTTGCCTCAGTCTACACTCCCACAAACAGTGGAGAAGTGTTTTTTCCTCACAGCCCTTTCAGTGTTTGTTATTGGTTGATTTCTTGACCACGGCTATTCTTTCTGGAGTGAGATGGAATCTCAGTGTTGTTTTAATTTGCATCTCTCAAATGACCAGTGATGTTGAACATTTTTTCATATGTTCATTTACCGTTTGTACTTCTTAATTTGAGAAGTGTCTATTCATTACAGTTGCCCATTTTTGGATTGGGTCTTTAAATTTAGGGGGGCCTGATTTTTTGTTTTTCTTTTTTTTTTAAGTTCTTTATGTATTCTAGATAGTAGTCCTTTGTCTGAAAAAGGGCTGGCGAAATTTTTTCCCTCTCTGTGGGTTGTCTTTTCACTCTATTGGTGGTTTTTTTATTTGTTATTTTTTTTTGCTGTGCGAAAGCTTTTTAATAAGATGAGATCCCAATGTTGATTCTTTGTGATATTTCCTGCATGATTGAGATTTTGTTCAGAAAGTCTTTGCCACACTAATGTCCTCAAGAGTTCCACCTATTCTTTCTTTCAGCATATTTAGTGCTTCTGGCTTTATATTTAGATCTTTGACCCAGTTTGATTTTAGTTTATTGCATGGTGAAAGATAGATAGGGGTTTAATTTTAATCTTTGGCATGTGGAAAACCAGTTTTTCCAGCACCATTTATCTTTCTTCTAGTGTAGATGTTTGGCTCCTTTGTCAAAAATAAAGTGGCTGAGTATGTCTGGAGTTGTTTCTGCATCTTCTAATCTGTTCCACTGTCCCTCAGGTCTGTTGTTTTACCAGTACCATGCTTTTTTTTTTTTTTATCACAATAGCTTTATAGTACAATTTCAAGTTAGAGATTGTGATGCTCCCTACTTTGCCTTTATTGTCTGGAATTACTTTTGCTGTTTTAGGTATCTTCAGGTTATAAATGAACTTTAGGATTGTTTTCTCTAATTTTGCGAGATACACTGTTGGAATTTTGTTTGAGATTTCTTTAATCTGTATAACATTTTTGGTAGTTTGGCTATTTTCACTATATTGGTTCTTCCTACTCAAGAACAAGGGATATCTTTCTATTTTCTGATACCTTCTTCAATCTCCTTTTCCAGAGTACTGTAGTTTTCAATGTGGAAGTTTTTTTACTTTCTTCATTAGATTGCTTCCTAAGCATTTCATTTTTGTGGATGCTATTGTGAAAAGTGTTATTTCCCTAACGTCCCCCTCAGTGAATTTCTTATTCATGTATAGAAAGGGTATTGATTTTTGAGTATTGATTTTGTATCCAGCTATGCTACTGAATTTGGCTATTAAATCTAGAAGTCTTTTAGTGAAGTTTTTGGGTCATGGTGTATATTTTTCTTTATGATTTTCTGCGTTCTGTTTGCCAGTATCTTATTGAGGATTTTTGCGTCTATGTTCATGAGGGTTACTGACCTGTTGTTCTCTTTCTTAGTTGGGTCCTTCTCTGGTTTTGGTATAAGGGTAATGCTTGCTTCCAGGAAAGAATTTGGAAGTATTGCTTCCCTTTCAATTTCATTAAAGAGTTTGAAAAGTAATGGTGGTAGATGTTCTTTAAATTTCTTCTAGAATTCAGCAATGTATCCATCAGGGCCAAGTTTTGGTAAGTTTTAAATTATATTTTCAATTTCATTGACTCATATTGATATATTTAGAATTTTTGTATCTTTTTGATCCAGTGTTGGTAAATGATATATATCTAGAAATCTGTCCATTTCTTCTGCATTTTCCATCTTACTAGAGCATAGATTCTTGAAGTAGGTATTGATGATCTTTTGGATTTATGCAGGATATGTTGTGATCTCACCTTTTTCCTTCCTAGTTACATGAATGTGAATCTTTTCTTTCCTTTTTTTGATAAGATTGGCCATGGGTTTGTCAATTTTATTTAATTTTATGAAGTACCAACTCTTTGATTTGTTAATTCTTTGTATTGTTTTCTTAGTCTTCATTGCATGAATTTCCTCCCTGATTGTTATAATTTCCTCCCTTGTACAAGCTTTGGGATTGAGTTGCTCTTCTTTTTTGAGAAGCTTGAGGTTCAACATTAAGTTGTTTATTTGAGCTTTCTGTGTTTTCCCTGATGTGGGAATTCACTGCTATAAATTTCCTTTGTAAGGTTGCTTTCATCATGTCCCATAAGTTCCCGTATGTTGTATTGGCATTATCATTTAATTTAGAAACTGTCTAATTTCTTCTTCAATTTCATTGGTGATCCATTGGTTGTTCAGTAGTGCTATTTAATTTCCATGTGTTTATGAAGTTCTTGTGGTTTCTTTTGCCAGTGATTTCCAATTTCATTGTACTATGGTCTGGTAATATGCATGGGATAACTTCAGTTCCTTTGCATTTACTCAAGCATGTTCTGTGAGCTAGTATGTGATCTGTTTGGAGAATGTACTGTGTGCAGCTAGAAAAAAAATGTGTTTTCTAATGTTGTGAGGTGCAACACTGTAGACATCTGCTAAGTCCATTTGTTCAAAAGTTTGGTTCGGTTCTAATATGCCATTATTGAATTTTTTTTTTTTTGCCTAGTTTATCTATCTGTGACATTGGTATATTGAGATCACCATTACAATTGTATTATTGCTTATTAGATTTTTAATGTCTGTTGGTTTTTTAATATAATTGATGTGATGGTATTTGGTGCATATATATTTACGATTGTTATCTCCTCCTTTTGGATTGTTCCCTTTTTCAAGGATATAGTGAACTTTGTCTCTCTTATCTGGGCTTGAAATCCACTTTGTCTGCAAATAGAATAGCTACTTCTGCTTTTTTTTTGTTCCTGTAACATGGAATATTGTTTTCCATCCTTTGACTTTCAGTCTATGAATTTCTTTTTGAATTAAATGTATTTCTTATATGCAGAATATTGTTGGATCTTTCTTTTTGATCCATTCCGCAAATCTGTTTCTTTTGATTGGTGAGTGAGACCATTAACATTGATGGTTATAACTAACATGTATTGATTTATCCTTGTCATGTTATTTTCCTGTCATACATTCACTCTCCCCCCCTCCCCATTTAATTGCTTGCCTTGCATGCTAGATTCATTCTGTGGGGATTCATGGAGTTGTGAATCTTGTTATCTCTCTCTAGAAAGTCCTTCAGAACATTTCGGAGTGCTTGTTTGGTGGTCATGAATTCCTTCAGGTGTTGTCATTTAAATATCTTATTTCTCCATCAATTTTGAAAGATAGTTTTGCAGGGTACATCAATTTGGGTTAAAGGCTGTTTTCTTTTAGGACTTGAAATACTTCACTCTAAGCTCTCCTTGACTTGAAGGTTTGTGTTGAGAAGTCTGCTGTGATTATGATGGGCTTCCCTTTATAGGTGATTTTTTTTTTCTTTTCTTGAAATTCTGTTGTGTTGAATTTCTAGAATCTTCACTGTTGTATGCCTCAGTGCAGTTTTTTTTTTATTATGGCTTATTGGAATTCTATATGCCTCACTTATCTGTGTGTCAAATTCTTTTTCCCTGCTTGAGAAATTTTTTGCCATGACTTCTGTGAATAAGTTTTTTATTTCATTTGTGATATCTCCTGCTTTTTCATTGACTCTGATCAATCTTAAGTTATTCTTCTTTGTCTCAACTAGCAGCTGCTGGATTGATTTCTCATGAATCCTTGCTATTTTTAAGAAATTTTTCTTGCCAGGGATCTAGCTCAGTGGCCTAAGTGCCTGCCTGGCATGTGCAAGGTCATGAGTTCAATCCCCGGTGCCGCAAAAAAAAAAAAAAAAAGAAATTTTTCTTTCATGATTGCTACTATAATCCTCTCTTCTATAAGTGATAGTCTGCCCTCATGTTGGCTCATTGTGCTGCATATACCTTCAATGGAATTTTTAATCTCCTGAATATGTGTTAGAATCTGTTTCATGGATTCTTTCCTATGTTGGGCATTCATGGTTTCCATCATTTTTCTTGGTTACGTTATTTCTTTTAACTGTATTTGCTCTAGTGTCACTATACATGTCTCTCTTTATGGCCACCATCTTTGTAGTTACCTATGAAGTTATTTCTGATTTGTTTTCTTCTAGAGCCCCATTCATCTGCTTTGTTACTTCTGCTGTTACCACTTTAGGAAGTCCAGGTGGGTGACTTTTGGTTTGTTCCAACTTACTGCTCTCTGGATTTGCCTTTGATGAGCTCTAAATCTGGAGTTGCATTTTTTAAAATTGTCTTCTCATTTTCTATTTTTTAAGTCTAATTCCTGAATTGATGCTTGTAAATTGCTTATGGTGAGTAGCTTTATTGCGAATATTTAGAACCTTTGGGAAATGACTACTTCTCAGAGGTGTCTTCCAGGTGTAGCTGGCTTTTGGATTTTGTGTCTATTGCAAGATCCTACCTCTTCAATTTATTGGGGATGAGAAGTTGCTGCCTACTTGGCTTAGCCCTTGGTTCTTTGACACTGGCTTATAGTATTGTTTATGACCCTTAGGCAATCTCAGTCGTGGTATACCAGGAAGAACAGTGAACTGGAACAATTATGTCACCTTAGCTAAAGTGGTGCAGTCAGCAATAACAATAGCATCAAACACAGGGTAGAAAACAACAAACTGTGGTAATTATTAATTTCCCACCATTAGCCGTATGAACTATATTTGTGGTTATATAACAAAATCTAAAATGATCCAGAAAATTATATACAGTAAATATGCCCTCAGCATGCTGATTTTACACTCAGGAAAGAAAATTTAAAAGAGAATAGGGGAAAAATACAGAAATAGAAAAACAGGAAGAGATCAGAAGCAAGGTTGGAGGACAAAGGAAGATTGCACAAACTTTGGGAGACAGGAGAAGAAGAGAGAAGAAAGAAATAAAAACAAGAACAGAACAGACAGCAACAAGAAGACCAGAAACAATGTTCATATTCATATAAAAACAAGAATAAGCAATGAAGAAAAATATTAAAATATTAAACAGAAATAGAAACAAAAAAAGGCCATGTGCCAGAGAGGGGACAGCCAGAGTTAAGCCTTTCCCCATGAGTCAGCACCATTGCAGACTGAGGGGGAAGAGAACAAGGCCCCACCAGGAAGCAAGGTCTACCTGCAAACCAGTCCATGCGCAGGCTGCCGCTCTCAGGGGTGCAGCCAGATCTCAGCCCCTTCTGGCTTGTGGGCTGGCAAAAAAGAAGTACCAATCCCCCCACCCCACTGCCATATGCGACTGACCGGTCCAGAGAAACACAGGCTCTGATGATAGCTATTAAGATGAAATGCAATTGGATGCCTGTGGTGCTTTGGTGTTTCACTGACCTTGCAGGTCTAGGGCCAGTGGTCTGATCATCTGTTCAGAAGATAGTGGTACGCAGCGTGGCATCTATGGGGGGGTCTCCTTCTGAGGGTGGCAGCCATTGTTGATTCCCTATAGCCTCCTTTTGAAGTCATACATTGTTCATTGTTGTGTTGGGTTGGATTTTATTCTCTTTGCTTTGCTTGATTATGTTATATGCAATGGCATGAGCAGCTATTTCAAAGATAGTAAGATATACTATGGTAGCCATTTTGGACTTACTATTGTCTTGTTTTGAAATCCTTTACTGCATCCATTGTTTTGTTTTTGTTATTTCTATTCTATTCTGTTCTGTTTGATTTTTACTATGTCCAATGGTATATTTTTAAGGCTACAAAAGTCATTATGGTAACTATTGTTGATTTTGTAATGTTGCAAAGTCCTGTATCACTTACTCTGGTTTGTTCTAATTGGTTTTATTCTGTTTTATTTTCCTTGGTTTTATCCTCTTTAAAATAAAAAAAAAAGAGCAAAAAGAATAAGGAAAAAACTCTATTTCAGGATGCATCTCTGTGCTGTCACTGGTAGACAGAGTGAGCAGACAGAACCCAGATCTGTGTTGATTAATCCCAGAAAGCCAACTGTAGATTTATAGCAGAGTAGTGGATAATCCCAGCAAGTTTGCACCTTTAGTTCTACTGAAGTTCAGGCTAATTTCTGGCTGGGAGACTGGAGCCCAGTTTGTTCAGCCTCAACCCTCCATGTGCCTCCTTCCATCTTGAACTCAGCTCCTTGACCTCTTGCCATCTTGAACTTAGCTCTGCCTCACTCTGACACTGGCTGGAGTCATCTTGCAGCTGCTCTGAGTTTCCAGCTCAGTTGGCCTCTCTTCAAGATGTCTACCAGCCAATTGTCCTTCTTGGGGGACATTTGAACCTGAATAACTCACCATCCACTGCAGTCTACTGTGGCCAGTGCTCCATTCCACTGGCATATTTCCAGGAGACCTCTGGGATCACCAGTCATCATCATGCTTCTGCAGGTTCAAGCCGCCACTCCCTCACAGTGAGTCAGGGCTCAGGGAGAAAGTGCCTCTTGCCACCTGCTTCTTCTGCATTGAGGTCTCTCTCTTTGCTTTCCTCATGGGGTTTAATTCTCTCTTCTGATCCTTCCTAGGTGCCAAGGACCTTTCCTTCCTCCTTCTCATCCTCAGGTTACTATATTCCAGTATTTGGACACCAATCTGAGAGAGGCTATTTCTCTGCTGTTCACTACTCTACCATCATCCTAGAAGTTCTCTTACATATTAAATAAGAGTACTTAGGTGTCTCTTATTGCTCATGTATTTTGTAAGGTGGATGATGGGATCCGGCTTTCCTGGTAATTGTGCTACCTGGCACCTCTCTCAAGTTTAGCTAGTTTTCCCCTTCTTGTCTTTCTAATAACCCTGACTGCAGAGTCTACCTGTGAGGGCAGAAACTGCTTTTGGTGGTACAGGTAGTAACTACTTTTAGTAAGTTTCTCCGCTGATCTTAATAAAGTGCAATGAGGCCTTTATCCTCTCTTTTCCCTGCCTACAGTGCCACCTTCACATGCTTCCACAGTCTTCAGACAGGGAAGTCATATGAGCCGTTCCTTTCTGTCAGTTCAACCATAAACACAACACCACCCTAATGGTGAATCTGTCTTGAATGTGGTGGGCAAAGGAAGAGATGTCAATGCCTCATGCAACTGGTAGAGACCAAGAATTATGAGAAGCCCTATCTTCCCAAAGACAGTTCCTAGAGTATACTCTCACATGCTTTCTTTTCACCACCAGTCCCCCTCATACAACAAACTTTCCTCTAATCAATAAAAGCAAAACAATTTAAAAGAAGTACAAAGCTCTGGAGGAGATGTACCAGAATTTAAGGAAATAGAAGAACAACAGAGGTTGTTCAGTGTTCTCAGAAGAATAGGAGATAAATAGTACCCCCATGAGATAAGATACAGTAGATGCCTTGCCCATGTTCTCTATTTCTTCCCACTTTGGTTCACAGTGGTTCGCACTTATTTGCCAGAGGTTCCTCCTCACCCTGCCCACAGAGTTCTCTTTGACAATTGTGTGGCCTGCTTGAAATGTTGATGAAAACACACTTCCTATC
>RJWT010030139.1:0-14728 GCA_004365215.1 Cuniculus paca | reverse complement strand
GTAGAAATTTTAGAGAAAACAGTTTCAATAGAGTGTTGGAACTGAAGCCAGGTGATGTGGCATTTATGAGACAGTGGAAGGCATAACGTAAAATCCAGGATGAAGCCAGCTCCTGTTACTCTGTGGTGGTTGCCTAGAGTTCTTCGTTGAGCAGGTTGTTTCAGGGTGAATCTGATTATTTATGTCTGCTGTGGGAGCAGTGGTGGTCAGCATTGGCAGGAATGGTGTGTAGATATGATCTTTAGTAGAAGTAGTGTATTCTAGGATCTAGTAACTCACTACCATTCCCTTGATGTTCTCTGTTCTCTGTCTCCTGTTTTCACTCAGGGATGATATTCATGGTCTCTTACCCTCAATTTTGTGATTCATCACAGCAGACAGATGTAAACAACTGGTTTCCTTTTTGTGTTAGCTTCGAGTGGCTATGACAAAAATACCTGACGTAAACAACTTAAAGGGAGGAAAGATTTATCTTGGCTCATGGTTTCAGGGGTTTCAGTCCATGATCATTTGCCTTTATTGTTTCTGGGCCCATGGGGAGGCAGAGTGTTATGGTGGGGACCATTTGGTAGAGCATCTCATGATGCTCCAGAAGCAGAGAGAGGAAGAAGCTGGAGACAGAATATAGGCTGTTCTCCCAGCCACCACCAATAGACCTCACCTGCTAAAGTTTTTGCTACTTTTAAATGGCCCAAGTTATGATTCCATCAGTGCATATATGCTGCAAACATTTTATGGGGACTGGAATCTAAGCTGGTCCTCACACAGTTGACCAACGTCCCAAGAAAAGAGTGACTGTGCTTTCTTCTTAAATATTTCATGTCTTGGACTGGAAAGTGCCCCTCTTTCTAAGAGAGTGAAAGATTGAGGCTGGCGAGAAATTTGGCTGTGAATTTCTCTGAGGATATGCTGTGTCTCTCATAACTGGCACCTTATTACAAATGTCACAACTTATCTGCAGCTGGAAGGATAATTTAGCAAATTCTGTGTCTGCCAAATGAGGATGTTTGCATTTCATACCAAGCATCCTGTTCATGTGTGAAAAGAAGACATCAGGGGAGGAGGCCTCGATCAAACACACAAATGATTAACCTTAAAAACAGACATACAAACAGAGCCACCGTGGATGAATTATGCAGCAGGCTGTCCTGCTGCAGACAACAGCCCACATCTGGTTTCTTTGTTCCAGCTGTTCCTGTCGATGACTTGTGTCCTCCGTTTCTGTCTTGGCTCTTGCTACCTGGTTTCCTTTTCGCAGAAGCCAGCAGAGTGTGGCGGAGGCCTCCTGTCTGTTTTCCTGAGTTCTTCCCAGAAGGGCACAGGGACCGAGGCCTCTCAAAGACCACATATGCTTCTGACCACCTGCCAGGCCCAGGAACACCCCAGACAAACAGAGGGGCCTTTCACTCCCACTTTCCAAACCAAGTCAGACATCCACAGAAGGGAAAAGAGGCTCTGTTGACTTAAACTTGTTTGCAAAGGGCCCCAGGAGCACATAAATCCTGCAAGCCTCACTTCCCTTTAGAGATGGGTCTTATTTATTCAATCTGAGCCTCGCTTTATGAGGTGCTGAGCTGAGCCCAGGAGTAGGTACTTTGTCCTCAGACAGGCGCTGTGTTCAGAACTATGGGTGTGTTCTTGCAGACTTCCTGCTCTGGGCCAGACACACTGGATCATGTCCAAGGCTGCTTCTTGGCTCCTTCCACTGATGGTCTTTTCCTCTGAGGTCCCTAAAATCCTCCTGGATGGCATCAGACAAGGCAGCAAGTGAAGTCAGAGGAGAAAGTAGGAAAGAAAACAATCATCATAGCAACTCAGAGTCCAGCACTTGTAAGTACAAAGTCAAGTCTCATTTGCTCTGCCCCTAGGAATCTGGAATTATGATGGCTGATCCTGATCGTAGGGGCCAACATTTGTTCAGGAACTTCTAATTCTTAGGCACTTTCCCTTACATCCTCTCACATGCTCAAGGAACGTGGAATCAGGCCCTATTGAATTTAGAAATGAAAAATAAGTAGCTTCACTTGGGTCTTCTCTGGGGAAGATGCATTATTGTATAATGTAGGCAGATTGTGTGTTGGAATAGTTTGCTCATAAAAGAGTAACATCTTTGAAAATACTGTGCTTTGGAAACTCAGTGAATCACTTCTGAGGCCTTAATAAAAAGTGAGTGAATAATAGAATAATATTAACTTTTACCACTTCATCAAATGGGTATTTCCACCATTTAAAATGAAGCTGGTCAGAGTCAAGGTTCTGTGAGATTTAAACATCTCTTTCCTTCTGTTACTTATTCATTTCCATTGATATCTTGGTTAAATAGTTACAGGGCTTGAAAAGTAATAACACTGGATTTTTTTCTAACATAGACTGTTAGAGTGCTGTGCACACCAGAGTAAGAAACCAATGTTTGTTGAATAATTGAGAGAAGTAATGAATTCTGACTCCTATCCTCCGAATACGGGATTGTTGTCAAGTCTTGGAGAAATAGCACACTTAGGGCCCCATGGAAGAGTCATTTATTTTATCTCTGTGAGTGGAAATGGGAGAGAAATTCACAGAGATGTTTTCCGAGCCCGGTGTGTCTCTGAAGTAAGCCTCCTCAAATTTGCTGTTCCATCTGGTGTCCAGGCTGAGAGAGGGCTTACTTTAGGGTGTATCCCCAAAGAGGAACACAGAGAAGAGGAGCTTCCAGCTCGAGGAGAGCCTGGTGTCCTTAGTGGTACCATCTTCATTTGGGGCAGAAAATGTAAGAACAGACGTCTCTGACTTCTTACCTGATGAAATGGCACTGTCTAGAAAGAGGATTAGGAAGGGATGGGATGGGGACTGAAGTTTGCTTTCTGTACATTGGATCATTGGCAGGGCATCTCAGCCTTGACACCATTGCCACACTGCACTGGATTGTCCCTTGTCATGGGAGTTGTCCTGTGCATTGTAGGATGATTATCTGTGTTTACCAGCATCCTTGGCTTCTGATGTCTACCAGTTGATGCCAGTTGGGCGCCTCCCTTTACTTCCTAGCCATGTTGTAACAACCAAGAATGTCTCCAGACATTGCAGCCTACGTACTGGCCTGTATCAGCTCATTTCAGCCTCCCTTGTCCTAGGAGGCAGTATTACTATTACTCTTTTCTAGGTGAGAAAATGAAGCTTTGAGGAGGTTCAGACACATGCCTGAAGGCACCTGAAGAGGGAGTAATGAAACTGAGATGGGAAACCCACATCTGTCTGCTAGCGTTAGGGACCTTGCTGGAAACCCAATCTCATACAAGCTTTCTGCCCAGATTTCTCATTTTCCAGAACCTGCACCATGACTCTTTTTACGGACTTTCTTGTCACTTGCTTTGAGATCCTCTTTGCGGTTGCTGATCAAGCCTTTTTGTAGAAGTGAGTGGGATGAGACCGAATGTGGTAAAGATACCAAGATTTCACAGTCCTTGGCCTCTCTTTTGGCTTTTGTTCCCTTTCTCTTGATCTCATCTTTCTGGCTCTCTAGGTCTGAGTCTTTATGTCTTTGATAGTTGGAACCCTGAAATCTTTTGAGGGTAGGGACAGTTGGGAGCTACCCTCAGGATGCTTGCATCTGTGGGAAGCTGCCACTGGGGTTTTGCTATTGCTTGGTGATGGAGCCCCTCTTTCCATACATACTACTCATTACCCATGCGCTCCCTGATCCCAACAGTGCTATATGCTTTGTTGGTCCTAAAATGAGGGTCTAAACTGGGGATCCTGGCTGTTGCTCTGGGTCCTGTGGTCCGAGGTCTGGTAGTCTCGAGCCCACAGGTGAGTGTAGGAGGGAAAGAACAGGTTATAGTCAAGGGTAAAAGGGCAGTAGGGAAGGCCCAGACTGATGAGGTAAGAGTTTATTTCTAATTAACTTGCAAGCAGAAAGCTGGATTGTGATATAAGTGAGGATTTGATGAATGTTTGAGGCTCATCAAACCAATACCCTTCCAGCTTATGGGCATACTGATTGAATCTGGTGGCTTGATGGCCCAGAGAATGGGTTCCAACCTCTGGACCACGGACTGGGACCAGTCTGTGGCCTGGTAGGAGCGGAGCTACACAGCAGAAAGTGAATGGTGGGCAAGCTAGGAGGCTTCATCTGTATTTGTAGCCTTTGACTAGCATTTACATTACCACCTGAGCTCCACCTCCTGTCAGGTCAGCTGCAGTTTTACATTCTCATAGCAACATAAATCTTCCTGTGAATGGCATGTATGAGGGTCTAGGTTTTACACATCTAATGAGAATATAATACTTGATATTCTGAGGGATAACTGAGGTGGTGCTGCTAGCACTGGAGAACAGCTGCAAATGCAGAGTAACATTAGCAAAGACCTCTGTATTACACTATAATAAAGAAATAAAGTATGCGATAAATGTTATATTCTTGAATTATCCTGAAACAATCCTCCCATCCTGCCCCTATCTATAGAAATGTAGAAATCCATGAAACCAGTCCCTGGTAGCTAAAAGGTTGAAGCAGAGAGCTGTGTAACTTTTGACTCTCCTGAGTGGACACAGTTGTGATGTCATAAAGATAGTTATCATCATACCTGCTTTGCAGTGTGTCCCTGAGAACCAGAGGTAAAATATATAATTCCTGCCAAAGAGTAGGAACCCTGAAAGTGGCAACTCTCAGCAGTATGTGTTCTTTGACTCAGCCAAGAGCATATTTTCTTTCTGTTTTTGTGAAATATTATTTATGATGCTGTCATAAATTTGAGAGATACAGGAAATTGTTAAGCAGAATGTAACACTCTACTGGGAAAAACATTTTGGCATATTTCCATTGAATTGTCTTTGATTTCAACTATAATTACTGATAGTACTACAATGAAACCTCTCTTAACCCATCTCTCCTCAGCCAACCTATAAATTCTCCAGTATTTTCCATTCTCTTACTTCTGTAGAACCCAATCACTGAGGCTTCAGCCCTTTGGGCTCTCATAGCTTGGGGGAACACTAGTACTCCCATGAGCATCTGTCCCACCCAGGGGATGCAGGCTTACCAAAGGTCAGAGAGCTGTTTCTCTCCAGCCCTTCTTGCGCTGTCTGAGCTTGCTGTGCTAACATGATTTAATTAAATATTGAGTGATTCAATAAAATATGGGCGACAGAGAATTGTTCCTTAGGAAAATCAAGTTGCATGCATTGAACAACTGGGTAAAAAACGATTACTACCAGTAAATGGCTGTTGAATTAATTGTGAGTAGGGCTACTGATAAAAATTTAAATAAATTTTTGCATAATCCTAGAATTTTGTACTCAGATTGTTTCATAGATGAGTTTAAGTTTTTCTATTTTTAAGGCAAGTTCACCATTTAAGTTTAATTTCTCCATTTTAAAACCAAATCTGGAAATTATAAATGATAAACAAATGTTGTAGTCAGAATTTACAAGGCAATGCAGGACACATAATTTATAGGGTTATTTTATAATATTCACCCAAAGAGTCAAATGCAAAAGAGTGTGGGAGATCTGTCCACACACTAGAGACCCTAAGAATCCAGCTGAGGGCCTGGATCCATGGCAGTGTCCTTCACGAGTCTAGTTGAAGACCTAGAACCCATGGCAATGTCCTCCTGGAGTACAACTAGAGGCCTAGAACCTACAACAATGTCTCATCCAAGTCTGTATCAAGGATCTGCACTAGGAGGGCCCAAAGGTCAGTGGTGGAAGCTAGAAAATCTGTGTCAGTGGGATGAAGGATCTGTGCCAGCAGATTGAGGGATCTGTCCTGGAACCAGGAAGCGACACTCAAGATAAGGAACAGAGCTCCTGCAAAAAGAACCACAGCCATCCTCAGTGACAGCAAGGACTGGAGCTCTTCTGATGATAACAGCTGAGTTCATATCAGGAAATTCAGCCTGACAGACTTCTCCAGGAGGATCAACAGGCCACCATCTTCCTCTCCAATTTACCTTTTATGCTGTTGGCAACTATCCTTAGGTGGGCCTTCCACACCCAGAGCCACACTGATTCAGTTCAGCTGAGTGTTACAAGTTGAACATTAGTGAATCCACCACAACAAAGAATATGAATCGAGGAAAAAAAGAGATATAGAACTTCAACCTGGAGATACAACTCAAATAGAGAATTTAGCCTCACATTAACAGCTTAGCAAAAAATGCTCTATGTTGAAATAGTGTTGAGATTTGTATTATGACATGTGTGAGTTCAGGGATCCCTACTTGGCCCATCTGTTGGAATTAACAAGTTAAATGGTCTTGCTTATATTGGGTTAGAGCTGTTACATGAAATGAGCTGTTTTAAGTGCATATTAGATGCCACTCCCTGTATAAACTGCTTTATAACTATCTCACTTCATTCATGTAAGAACCCTTAGATATCTTTTTTCTTTCAGCCTAACTTCATTAATCAGCCCTGTTGCACTGAGAATTGTTAAGGTTTGGAGGTGTGAGTGAATGAGACAGGCCAGGGCACTGTTCTCATGGTGCTGTATCCAGGATATGTGTGTGTGTGCGTGTGCATGTGCTTGTGTGTGTGTGTTGGGGGCAGAAGGCAAAACATAAGCTATTTTCATTTTTTTTTTTTTGTGGCACTAGGGATAGAACTCATGAGCTTGTGCTTGCCAAGCAGGCATTTAGGCCACTGAGCTAAATCCCCAGCCCTCAGAAGACAAAACATAAATAAAAAGCAGGATAATTTTTAAGTAATGTTGTAGAAAAAAACAAAAGACAACCCTTCAGCAGCACTCTGACGATGGAGCAGTTGAGGGTGGTGACCCTGAGTGGTTGGGGAAGGTTTCTTTATGGCAGGCAATGATTGAACTGAGATTTGGGTGATGAGAAGCATTTGGCCCTAGGGTCATAGCAAGTGCAAAACTCCTGAAGTGAGAATGAGCCTGGAAGCAGGAAGGCCCATGTGGGTAGAGCACAGTGCACCTGGGTGAGGGTGAGATGAGTAGGACCAATGAGACCCTCGTAGATCTTGGAAGGGATGTGGATGTTCTGCATTGTGAGCATGAAGACTGTTGTTGAGTTTAAAATGAGGGAGTGATGCAGTCTTGTTTGTTTCTACAAGTTTGTTCTAGGTGCTGTGGCTTGTGGGATGAAGGGAGTGCAGGGACTGGCATGGAAGTGGTTAGAGTAGGAGGAAGACTACTGGGAAGTCTAGGTCAGAAATGTAAAGGTTTAGACCATGGCAGTGGGAGCAGCAGACAAAGAGAGGTGGAAGAATTTGGAATGGTGTGGGATCTTCATGGGGAAACTTAGGCTCAGTGTCTCCCCACAGGTGGCTCTACAGGGCTCTCCCACCTATGTCAGAGTAACCCTCCCTCTAGTCCTCTGCAGAGGCGAGGAAAACTACTGACAGAAAGCGAGCTGCTTGTTCTTGGAGAGAAGTTTAATGAGTGGAGAAAAAAACCTCTTCCTGTGCAAGAATCTCCTTCCAGTTGACTTTTCTGGCTTACTTCATTATTGAATTGGTAGCAAGTGCCAGTGGGTAGTTTGGGTTTGTGGCTAAACCCAGGGGCTGCTGGTTGAGCTCAACCAAAACAGGCAAGACTGACTCTCCCTGTCATTGGACCCAGTCTGCAATGTGATGGTGAATGCAGTGTTGCTGATGGATGGGAAGATCCCAGGGCTCTTGGTGATAGATGAATCACAGGCGAGGATTGTACCATTTTCCAAGTGTGGGATGACTTTCTAGTCATCAATCACGGTCTATCGGTCATCAAAACTCCATTGTTATATTCTAAACCAACCCTTTTACATTTTGTGAGATCATGTTTGCAAAGGCTCCTTGTAAATATTTGTCATTCATTTATTCCTTCAAGAAATACGTGAGCTTTTGCTCTTACTCCTTTCTGTGTGTCCTTAAACAAGTCACTTGACCTTCCTGAGCCTCAGCTGTGAAACAAATATACCAGTAGCACATGTCTTAGGAAGATGCAAGGGAAGAATGGATGTGAAACTTTGCAAAGTGTCTGGGGCACAGTCAAGTTGGGGGTCTTAGAGAAGGTGAGGGCAGACTTAGAGAAGGAGGTATGAGCACCTGCTTCTTGATTACAGCCATTTATGGTGGTACCCATTCCATCCTGGGATGTTCCATGAAATGTTTCCACTAATAAGGAGCCTCTGGAGGCCTTTGCTATCTCTTGTATAACCAGGATGATCTTAACTCGGGACTCACAAGGGCTCTACGTCTTGTTCCTGGTAGTTTGTCCCATTTAGCCTTTGTCTTTGCCTGGTGCTTTGGGGCACATGTTCTTTCATCCTGGGTGCCAGTGCTTGGTCTTGATGTTTTCTAAATGTATTCAATTCCATAAATTGCACCTGACCTTCTATCATGACTCTACTTGATCTTAGGTTCCACTTGTATCTCTTTGTTTCCAAGGAGCAAACAAATATGGCTGCTTCATTTGACTTTTTCTAGAGGGCAGGCAGCATTGCTTTTTCTGGTTCCTTGATTCCCCGATTTCATGGTTCTGGATGTGTGGCCTGTGGGACCCTCTATTCTTCTCCATAAACTATCTCCCTCCAAATTGTAAATTTACTTGGGGGAAGATTGTACACTAAATCCCATGCTGGTAATTCACATTCGCTATTCACATTGTTAAGGCTCTGAGAAGTACTTCCTTCACTTCCTTCGGTAGAGAAACGTGTTTAGTTTTGTTTAACCCAAACACTTCTGTTCACACTTCGCGAAAATCTTGCCCATCCTCTTACTTTGAGGAGCAGAGTTTAGGAATCAAAATTGGAAATGGAAGGCTTAGAAACCTCAAGTCCAGGCTTTCTGCTCAGAACTTCACATTGCTAACAAACTGGTGCCCTGATTTCTAATATTTTTGGATTCACACCTCTTGGCTAGATGGAATTTTTTTTAAATTTAAGATGTAATTTCAGAGTTCCTTGAGACACTCCTCATCTCCCCTCTTTCCTGAGCAAAGCCAAGGTGCTCTTGAAGATTCACGTTAGAGCTTCCACATTCATATGCTCAAGTCTCAGAGTGCATATTGGCTAATAACTCCATATTGCATTTTCCTCTGGTAGAATTTGCTATCTGATTTGTGACACTCCAACATGATCATAGTTGGAGTTGTAAGATTAAAATACTTCCTCTCCGATGAGGACGTTAGTCTTATAAACCAGCTTTGAATAATGGCACTGTGGGCTGGATTCCTTTCTCTGATGTGGCCACAGTAGAAATGCCCCTAGGTGAGGAGTGTGGGGACTGAAGAATGGAAGAGAAACTGTTTAAATCTACTCTGATCCTCTGCAGAGTTAAAAACAAAACAAAAAGGCCACGGCTGTTTAGAAATGTGTGCACTGCAGATTCTGGAGGGACTTGGGAGCTGCAACACATAACGAAGCATGGCTTTGTACCCCTGTACATTACAAAGTATGACTCTGGAGCTGCTCAGCTTGCTCGTGCTTCCCACGGATCTGAGCCATGTCTGGGACGTGGTCGTCACTGGTGTAGGAAATGGCTAATTTGAGCCAAGCTTGTGGGGCACAAAGATAGCTGCAGTCTTCTTGGATGTGGCAACCCTGGGCATGGCCCCTTCAGTCAGTGATCGTTCTTAGGCAAGGTGGCCAGTGACAGATACAGCCTGGGGGAAATTGGCCATCAGGATCACAAGAGATCCTAGACTGGAGTTGGCTGAAAAGGAAACCAGTTCCTGGTCTCAAGTGTTGGGCTTACTATGGTCCTCCTTGGTACAGTAAGTTTTCTGCCAGGAACTCGAGGGTCATCTTCCTATATTTAGATTGTACTCTGGGATTTTATTCCTTGTCTATTCCTCTTATTCTTGATGTTGATGATAAAAGTAATAGTATCCCATGTCTCTCAAGCTTTCTCCAGGTACTGTGCTAAGTCCTTTATAGGCATGGACTCATGAAATCTTTATCGCAGTGCCTTGAGCTACTTTTATTCATCCTACTTTATGGACAAGGAGACAGAGGCATAGGCAGACTGGGTAATTTGCTCCCCTGGGTCTGAACCTGGGCAGTCTGGTTTTAGAGCCAGGTTCTGCACCATTATGTCATGGCCTTTGGTAGTTCCGTGACCTCGTCTGCTGCCACATGCTGGGACCTGAGCTGCTTCATGAAGGAGAGGGAGGAAGTACCTATGTATTCCGTGGTAACCAACTGAAAATCCCAGTGGTAAGTGTGTTCACTGGTTTCTTCCAAAGGAATCTAATCTTGAACTGTAGAGAACAAAATTTCCATTTTGTAAACAACACCCATTTACTCAGCACCGCTGTGTACCGAAGACTGTACTAAAAATATCTAACATTATCGCTTATTCCCTAGGGATTATTCAAGGTGACTAATAGTATCCCTTTTTATAGATGAGAAAACTGAAGATCCAGAGTTTCTGCAGCAAGAGTGAGCTCTTTAGAAAACCACAAAGTCTGAACAAGGGAGAGGGCCTTGCTTCCTGAGTTGTCTCTGGCCTGAGGCTAACACAAGCCAAACAAAACTGCCCAGTTGAGGGCAAGTCTTCCTGCTGAGGCTGGTGACAGCAGAAAGCCATGGCCTTGGGCTACTCCTCTCAGCTTCAGGACAGATCCCTTTCCAGCCCTGTGCTTCCCTTTGCTTCTGACTAGAGCCAGCTCTTTCCTCTGATAGCAGAATTCTTGGCTTCTGTGGTCCTGTTGTTGTTTTCCAGTCAGGCAGGTGCCAGGTAGCAGGGCTGCCTGTGTGAGGCCAGAATGACTAGGAAAGAGACCCGGAAGGAAGGCAGCACCTGGTGTCTCCTAATTTCCGTCTGCCTATTGCCTGGGACGAAGCTGGCAGGACATCAGTGAAATAACTGTTAGATAAAATGCTTTGCTCTTGCCCAACACCAGGATGCCTGATGTTGCTTAAACACTAGTATACGATTTGGAATGATTTTCCCTGCCCCCAAAGGCCCTTTTTACTTTTTCTTTTGCTCATTAATTCTGGTTGAGCCAATAAAACAGCATCACACGTTATTCATTTTAGAATTTAAAAATCAAATTTTGAGTCAATGCTAAATGGATCATACTCTTTCCTTCTATGAGAGATGAGCTTTTCATTACCAGTTCTGTCAATCTGAATTGTCTGTAATAGGTAGGCTTTGTTCCACAGACTCGGCGTGGCTTGGATACCAAGTGAGATTGTCCTGCGGCTGGGGAAGGGGGAGCAGATGCCCTGGAAGTCCCCCTCTATGCTTCTGTGGCTGCAGCGTAGACTGCACCAGCCAATGCAGCTCTCGCCCTCCAGTCCCCTGTCTCAGCACTCTGTCAAACTTCCCAGGGCACAGATTCTGGGGTGAAAGGGTGAAGTGAAATTGTGTTGAATGATTAAATGACTATGCATCTGAAAATGCCCAGCAAGTGCTTTGAAGCATAGAGATTATCAGCAGACTTCACAGAGCCATCTGAAAACCAAATCCATTGGGAGATTTTAGATCTGCTTTGGGAAACTCGGAGAAATGGTTCAGCAGAAGAGCTTCTGCAGCCCAGAATTTGCTCCTTTGAGCAAATCAATCAACTTTTAAAAACCCAGGCTTTAATTAGTTATACCCTGGGAGAAGGTTTTTGATACATTCCCATCTGCCAGGACTAATTGTCTTTTGCATTCCGTGCTTGGATTGGTATTCTGAGCCCAGGAGGAAGGCCTGGAAGGTGTTCATGCCTGTAAATGTCACTGCTCATGGCTCTTTGATGAGAGTGGGTCTTTTCTGACACCTGGCTTTTGCAAATAATTCAAAGGATGTGTCTTCTATCTGAGCAACTGTCATAGAGCTCCTGTGATGACAGAGAGGTGAGATGCCCTTGTATGGCCATCTGTGATGGAAGGCCACCTCGTGTTACTGGCCTGGCTTCTGAACTGTCTGGTGATAATAATTCCATATGGTCAACGAACACAAGTGAGATACACCAGCAATGGCTGCCTCTCTCTAGACATTTGCTGGGACTCAGATTTGGCCTCTGTGACTGCTCCTCTCTGCCTCAGAAAATACCTGCCTCTGCCCCTTACCCTCCATGCATCCCATACCTACCAGAGCCCACTTCTGGGGACTGGGCTTTCTGAACTGGTAAGTATGGTGTTCCAGAGCAGTCATGCTACTGGGTCATCTTAATCCAATCTTGGATATGCCATATGGACCCCTGAACAGTCCACATTGAGCTCTATCCATTTCCTTAGGGAGAACCAAGCCCAACACACCATGATCTGGAGAACAAGTCAAGGACAGCACAAGGTTTACTGGCTGTTTACTGGGAAGAGCTGTTTCTAACACACAAGTTAGAAGGGTCCCACATTGAAGAGGGGCAGCTTGCTTTCCCCATAAATCTAGCTATTTGGAAATACCTATATCTACTCCTACGGGTCCCTGAGGTGCGCGATTGCTAGGCCACCATTTGTTCCTTAACTATTCAGAAGCTTTGCCTTTATTATATCAGGAAGTTACTATATACTTTTACTGTATATGAGGTATTACAGATATACATGATTATGGATGATTTATTTAATTTCTAAAGTCTCGTGAGGTAAGCCAGTGTCTCAGTATATTTCATGCAATGATAGCAGGGTATTGGAGACTGGATGATTTATAATGAACAGACATTGATTGTCTCTTGTTTTTCTTTTTTTCTTTTAAAGAGAAAAAACACAAAACAAAATAAACAAACAACAATAAAAACTCAAAACAATAGTGATATGGAATTTCAAGACAAGATGATGAGAATTTAACAATGGTTGTTGTATTGCATATTTTTATTTTTGAAAGAGTTGCTCAGATTACCAGATATAGGGATGCAAAATTGATTGAGCAATATGAGCACTAACTGAACTAATAGAATTAATTGTACAATTATCTTAGGTATCTTGTGTTTTATATATATATATATTTTTTTTTTCCTTTTCTTTTTCTTTTTTGGTCCTTTCTCCCCTCCCAGTTGTTCTTTCTGTTTGAGTAGTTTCTTTCACTTTCACAATATCCATTATACATTTTGGATCTTGTTTACTCTTTCACTTTCTTACACTTCAGAGACAATACAGTGTTTACACATGTGAATCTGACTTATTTCCCTTATGAATATTGTCTTAAGCTGCATCCATTTACCTAGAAAAGCCTCAAGTTTATCCTTTTTTATAGTTGAGTAGTACTTCATTGTATAAAAATATCAGATCTTTTTTATCCGTTTCTTAGTCGATGGGCATTTGGGTTGTTTCCAAGATCTGGCTTTTGCAAATTGTGCTGCTATAAACATGGGTGCACATGTATCACTGTGGTGTGATGTTTTTAATTCTTCTGGGTAAATACCCAAAAGAGGAATAACTAGATTGAATGGGACCTCTAATCCTAGTTTTTTGAGGAATCTCCACACTGATGTCCCCAGCGGTTGCACCAGTCTGCATTCCTGTCAACAGTGGAAAAATGTTCCTTTTACACAGTCCATTTGGCTTTTGTTATTGGTTGATTTCTTGATGATAGCTATTCTTTATGGTGGGAGATGGAATCTCAGTGTTTTTAATTTGCAACTCTCAAATGACCAGTGTTGTTGAACATTTTTTCATATATTTATTTACCATTTGTATTTCTTCATCTGAAAAGTGTGTATTCATCTCAGTTGCCCATTTTTGGATTGAATCTTTGAATTTGGAGGTTTGATTTTTTTTTAAAATTCTTTATATATTCTAAATAGAAGTCTTTCGTCTGAGGGACAATTGGCAAATTTTTTTCCCAATCTGTGGGTTTTTTTTTTCATTCTGTTGGTGATTTCTTTTGATGTGCAAAAACTTTTTAATAAGATGAGATCCCAGTTGTTTATTCTTTGAAGTATTTTCCATATTTGGTTTTTGTTTATGAACTCTCTGCCTATCCCTATGTCTTTGAGATTTCTACCTACTTTGTCTTTTGGTGGGTTTAGTGTTTCTGTTCTAATATTTAGATCTTTCATCCACTTTGACTTTAGTTTAGTGCATGGTGATAGGCATGGGTCCAGTTTAAGTCTTCAGCATGTGGAAAACCAGTTTTTCCAGCACCATTTATTAAAGAAGCTCTCTTCTAGTGAACATATTTAGTCCCTTTGTCAAAGATAAAGTGGCTGAGTGTGTTTGTAGTGGTGTCTGGATCTTCTATTCTGTTTAATTGATCCTCAGGTCTTTTTTTTTTGCCAATACCATGCTGATTTTATTACAGTAGCTTTGTAGTATAATTTCAAGTCAGAAACTGTGATGCCTTCTGTCTTACCTTTGTTGCCCAGGATTGCCTTTGCTATTCTAGGTCTCTTCCGTTTCCAGATGAATTTTAGGAATTTTTTCCCTAGATCTGTGAGATATGCTAATTGTATTTTGATTGGGATTGCATTAAATCTATATAACAGTTTTGGAATTATGGCCATTTTCACAATGTTGGTTCTTCCTATCCATGAGCAGGTGATATCTTTCCATTTTCTGAGATCCTCTTCGATCTCCTTTTTCAGAGAGCTATAATTTTCAATATATAGAACTTTTACTTCCTTTGTTAGATTGATTCTTAAGTATTTAATTTTTTTAAATGCTACTGTGAAAGGTATCGTTTCCCTAATATCTCTCCCAGTGACTTTGTTGTTTGTGTACTGGAGTGCTACTGATTTTTGAGTGTTGACTTTGTATCCAGCTACGCTGCTGAATTTGGTTATTAAATCCAGTAGACTTTTGGTGGAGTTTTGGGGGTCTTCTATGTAGAGTATCATGTCATCTTCAAATAGACTGATTATCTCTTGATTCTGGAGGTTAAA
>RJWT010030138.1:0-14738 GCA_004365215.1 Cuniculus paca | reverse complement strand
TTGTTTCTACTGTTTTAGTTTGTTGTGTTTTGTTTGATTTTACTTATCCCTGATGGTATGGGCAGGTATACTGCAGATAACAAGAGGCATTATGATAGCCTTATCGATTGCTTTTTTTTTTTTAACCCTGTTTCAAAGTCATGTTCCATGTTCATTGCTTTGTTTTGATTGACTTTACTCTGTTTTGTTTTGTTTGGTTGTATTCTTTTCAAAATAAAAAAAAATTTTTTTAATGCAGTATAAAGATAAACCTGAAGCATTTGTAGATACATGAATATAAGTTGAGACCATAAATTAAATTAAATAAGGCAGACTCACAAGCTTAAATATCACATGGTTTCTCATAGAAGAAACTCAACATATATATATGGGGAAGGCAAAATAGAAGTTATCAAGATAGATAAATAGGAAGTAGGGAGATTTTTTCAAATGGATGGGGGCATAAGAGATGGAGGGAGGAAAGGTAGGGAGAGGGGATGGGAAAAAATTGAGGACAAAAAAATGATGAAAATAGAGCTTTTGCAAATGGGAAAGGGACCAAGAATTGGAAGAAGCACACTCATAAATCCCAGTACTTTGGGGGACTGGGGAAGGAGGATCTCCAGTTCAAGCCCACCCTCGGAAACTTAGCAAGACCTTGTCTAAAAAAGAGTTAAGGGGGTCCTGGGAATGTAGCTTAGTGCAGAGGCCCTGGATTCAATCCCTAATACTAAAAACAAACAAAATCTTTGAATACTGTTGTGAATTTGACCCCTGGTACACATACACAAAAAAAACTTGAATACTAAAGTTGGAATATACACATTTAATATATATAAGATTAATATAATCATCTTACATATTTAATATATTTAATGTATGTCTGGTATCACTTCTCAAAAATTAGCAAATTATTTCCTTCCTCAGGCTCTGTCATCCTATGCTAGTGCTAAGGCTGACCTAGTAGGTATGAACTAGGGTAAGAAGAAGAGAAAAAAGAACAAATTAATGAATGAAATGAGAGTAAACACTGTATCAGTCACTTTCCAATGCCTGGAGTAAAATCCCCAGTACTCACAATTTTGATTAGGAGGAGGGGTTTGTTTTGGCTCATGGTTTTAGAGGGTTTAGTCTTGTGCATGGTCAACTGGCTCCAAGACAGAAATGATGGGTGGAAAGGCCTAAGGGAGGAGAGCTGTTCAACCGATGGCAGGCCAGAAGCAGAAAGAGAAGGGAAGAGCCAGAGACAAGAAAATGCCCTTTCAGGTCACACCCCCAGTGATCCACCTCCAACCAGGCCCCACCTCCTCACAGCACATTCAGCTATGAACTCATTGGACTATTGTGCCCCTATAATCCACTCACCTTCCCCATATCCCCTTAGGGGACATTTTAGACCTAAATCATAACAACTACTAGTAGACGAAGGCTAGAAAAAGTGGTTGCTTTCTAGAAACATTCCTTTTCTTTCTTGATAGGTTTTTAACCCACTCAAGTTAATTAATAATTAGAATGACATAAATATAAATGTATTTTTGTAGAATAATTAAGAAATTAAACCCCCCCAAAAAAGAAATTAAGACCCATAAATTAATCTGGAACTAATAAAGCAAACAAAAAATTCTTTATTATAGTGTTTCATTTGCTTAATTCTACAGGATTAAAATTTACAGCCTAGTTTCCCTCGATTGAAATGCTCTTTCCTGATTGAGGAATGTTACTATTTGTCTTAGTTACTCTTCTTGCTGAGACAAAATACCCAACACCCCCAAGTGAAGGGAGAAAAGTTTATTTAGTTTACAGTTTGTAAAAGTTTCAGTTCATAATTAGCTGGCTCCGAGGCAGGGTGGCATCACAGAGGAGGAACAGTCCATGGCAAAGCATGGCAGCAGAAAGCAGCAGGCAACAAGGAAGTGACAATGGACAAGTGTCAAGCAAAGAATACAGTTCTTTCTGTCTCTTGTGTCTTATCCAGTCTCCCCACCCTTAGGACAGGTAGCACTCACACCCTTAATCCTAGCACCCGTGAATCAATCCCAACATCACATCCTTGATCCCAGCAGCATACACTGCAGATCCAGCCTCCTCTGAAAAGCCCCACCTATGACTCCATGAGGCTTTGGGGTGACATCTAAATACAAGCCATAACACTGTTGTTATTATCCTTTTCTTTTTTATTTTTTTATGTTTGTGGTGTGATATTTGAGTTGTTTTACAGAATGTCTAGCATTCCATATGAAGTTCTATTGTGTTGTTTAAGGAGAAATAAAAAAGAGGCTTAATACTTTAGGTCATGTAGAGTATATGAATTTAGTCCACAATCATGGACCATCCTGTTATACCAATTAGAACAAAAGGAAGGAAAATACATGAATAATTACTTCAAACATACTATGTGCTTATCATATATTTAGTAGACTTGCTAGTTTGGCTCAAAGAAAGAATTTAAATATTGAGAATTTCTTACTACTAGTTTTTCAAATTTAATACTGTTCAAAGACTTTTTTTTTAGTTTTAAAAATTTGTTTATTTTTGCAGTAATAGGGGATCAAACCCAAGGCCCATATCAAGTTCATCCCTGGCACATTTTTTATTTTTAATTTTAAGAATGGGTCTCACTAAGTTGCCAAGGCTGGGCTTGAACTTGTTAACAGAGTAATCACTGTATTAGTCCCTTTACTCCTGCCCCAGGCTCCTGAAATGCTAGAATTTCAGGTGTGTACCACCATGTCTGGCTTTAGAGACTTTCAATAGCTAACAGGCATGTTATTTCTTGTCTTTGTGTTCTTGTGTTTAAACTGCTGAATGAAACTGTCTTGTTGCTGATAGACTCTAAGTTAATCATTTTCAACCAGCCACCAGTATCAGTGTAATATTCAAATGCACAATTGAATTTTGCACAATATAAGATGCTGCAGTCCGATGGCAGATGCCTGTAATCCCAGCCCTCAGAACCTGAGGTAGAAGGATTGCCTTGAGTTGAAGGCCAGCCTGGGCTACAATGGTGAGTTCAAGCTCAATCTGGACTACACAGTGAGACCCTGTCTTTAAAAAAAAGAAATAAACAAATAAACAAATAAAAAAACAAAGATGCTGCAGATTAGTTCCTATTCTCAGTGAGTATTAAAAGAAATCATAGTAACTGTTTATCGCCTACTACATGAAGTTCAAACTCACTCTATCAAGTGAAAAACAACTGTAACAACTTTCTCCATGTTTAGACGCCACTCTAGATCTTTGTGCTACATAGCACACATGGTATCACTAATAATTTATGTATCTGTCTCCGTTACTACACTGAGTTAAGGTGATAGAGATGGTAACTGTATTTTTGTATCACAGCAGGTAGCACACTACCTATCATAAATATCAGTGAATATTGGATGAATGGAAAAAGTATGATTGTAGATGCTTTCATATACTTTGTCCCTTGGTTAAAATAGTGCCCTTGTAAAGTGAGTGTAGGAGTCCTGTTTATTTTAGAATACATCTACAATAAATTTTCTTTGTATATTTTGTTTTTTGAGATAGGGTCTTGCATGTAGCCAGGCCAGACTTGAATGTGTGGTCCTCCTGCCTCAGCCTCCAGCATGCTGGGATTTTAATTGGCCTCAATTACTACAGTCTTATTGTTCCCACACCCTCCTGCCTTTAACAGTTAGAGACTTCTTGGGTTTTGTTTTATTTTTTTGTTTTGGGGATTTTTGTACTGATTAAACCCAGGGCCTTCTCATTAAGCTACATCCTCAGCCCTTTTTTTTAATTGATACAAGGTCTTGTTAAATCACTGAGTTGCCCAGACTGGGCTTGAACTTGGGATCCTCCACTTGCCTGTGCCTCCCAAAGTGCTGGGGTTACAGACATGTGCCACCACACCCAACAAGATTGTCATTTTAACTATTTTCCTGGTTGACTTTTTACCCAACAATTAGAAATATATTGCTTTGACAGTGTGATGAGCCATCTATAGAACTGACAAATACCGCCATAATTTTTACAGTTTGTACTTAACTTTTCTTTCCAAGCTAAGGAAAGTTTTCTTTTATAGCAATATAAATTTTTCAAATATATTAGGCCCATCCCAGAAAATTGTAAAATTTTTAAGTCTTAAATTCTTATATCTTTAGTAAGTTAATTTTATTCACTTTGGCAGGATTCAAATAACACTTAATTTATGCTAGTTACATTTAATGTCAAAGAAGAGTTTTACCTGCATTTGTGATCTTAGTGTACCTTGCATTTTTATTTTCAATGTCTAGTTATTAAATAGCTTTCTATAGTATATATAATGTTTATTGCTCCTCTTGATAAATTGTTATAAATGTGTATAATACAGTCTTATGTAGATCAATTTTCACAAGTTTTCACTGACTTTTTTTAAATTTACTTTAGGAAATGGGATGAGATAAACTAGAATTAGGTGGGAAGCTTTTTCAAAGCACAGACCAATAGGGGTTCTGATTCTTACTCTTTGCCATTGCTCTGTGGAGGTCTGTAGTTACAATGAATCAGTATTAATGAAGGAATTTGAGATAGCCCTCAAATGTGTTCATCTGTTTTAGTATACAACAATATATTAGCCTGTGTAGTATTCATTTATTTTTTTAAAAGTTTTCAAAATGGCTGGGCATATAGCTTAGTGATAGAGTGCTTGCCTGGTAGACAGAATGGGTTCTGCACTTAATACCTACTACCAGAGAGAGAGAGAGAGATTAGGAGATTAGTTTCCAAAACTATTCATGGAAAGTGACTGCAAATTTCAAATATGTATTGTATCTAGTAATAAAATAATTTATTCTCCTAAAATATTAAGTCTTTAGGAAAACAGTCCTGAAAATAGTGCTCTTTTCTTTAAGAAAATACTCAAGGCCAGGCATGGTGGTTCATGACTGTAATCCCAGCACTCAGGAGGCTGAGGCAGGAGGATCGCTGTGAGTTCAAGACCAGCCTGAATTGCATAGTGAAACCCTGTCTCAAAAAGACAAAAAGAAAAAAGAAAACATTCAAATCTTAAGTAGCAAGTACTAAACAAAAGAGAAATTCTTAAATAAAAGTTATTTTCAAGCCTGGCATGATGGCGTGCTTCTATAACCACAGCTTCTGGGGAAGCTGAGGCAAGAAGATCACAAGTTCAAGGACAGTCTGGGTAACTTTGTGTCTCAAAAAGGGGTAGGACAGGGAGACAGGGGGTCTGCAGAAATTGCTCAGTGGTAGAGCCCTTGCTTAGCGTATGCTGAGGTCTTGAGTTCAATGTCCAGTACCTCAAAAAGGAAGGAAGGAAGGGAGGGAGGGAGGAAAGAAGGAAGGGAGGGAGGAAGAAGAGGGAGAGAGAGAAAGAGAAAGAAAAAACAAAACAGTGTTTTTAGGATTTTCACTCTAGTACAGTTCTCTCTGGGGCAACCTTCATGAAATGTTTTCTTTTTATTAACCAGTTCCTGAAAGTGGCCAGGTTTCACTGTCTACTCTGTGATCTGCCTTCAGTATAGGTCCCTTCTTTTCTCCTCTCTTTATAATTAATCCTGTACCTACTTCACAGGCCGGTTCTTTGATGAAAATGAATCCCCTGTTGATCCGCAGCATGGCTCTAAACTGGCGGATTATAATGGGGATGATGGTAACGTAGGTGAGTATGAGGCAGACAAGCAGGCTGAGCTGGCTTACAATGAGGAAGAAGATGGTGATGGTGGAGAGGAAGACGTCCAAGGTGAGCGTGGGCCTGGCCTCCATGCTGTGACCGTGAAACTCACCTCTAAATTTTTTGGTTGAATTTGTGTAGCATTTCCCCCACCTATACTATAGTAGCATAATCCTAATATTAATTCAAAGAAGTTCAGTGCAGTTTTTTAAGTTTTGCTTTGAATACTTTTATGATAAATAGATCTACCTATAACTTTACTTTTTAAAAAATTTTAGATATTTGGGCCAGGGATATAGCTCAGCGGTACAGCACCTGCCTAGCAAGTGCAAGGTCCTGAGTTCAATTCCTGCCACCACAAAAAAAAATTTTTTTAGTTATTATATAATTTGGAAGTCAGAATCCTCAGAAATTTTTAGAATGACTCTAGACAAATGCTCCTAGAAAATAATTATTTTCCAATTGCTCATCTGAAAACATTGCATTGCTCTAAGTAAAAGCATGGCTCAGGCAGCAGTTTGGTTATAAGGAAAGCCACAAAAGGAATTAGCTCCCTCATAATGCAGCTTAAATTATTTCACAACTGATACAGCATAGGAATGTTGTGAAATTTTTTCTGAGAGGCTCAAAATGTATATTTAGTAATAAGTTTGTAAAGATACATTTTTATGTTTAATACACAGATTCAATACATTTTTCTTAACTGTTACTTCTGAGCTTTTAATTTAATAAAAGTTCAGAATTTCCCTGTATGCATGCAGCCCTACCCATGCATGCACAACAGAGTATAAATGCTTTACTGCAAGTTTTTAGGCTTGTTTTTTGCCTGCGTAATTAGTAGTTATTCGTGGAGTTTTAACATTTTTTCTGTAAAAGTTGATTATGACCTTAGGGTGTAATATATAAAATTTTTATAATATGATGCATGAGAATTATTTTCACTGTAACCATTTTGATTTCTTCCTTAGTTCTTTTTACAGTAATTAAATTTTTATTTAGGTTCAGGATAAAAATTGTTTTTCAAAACTTAGAAGAAAATATACTTGATCTAGGGTGCTATATCAAAAAGGAAACTAGAAGTTGGGCATGGTGGTACATGCTCATAATTCCAGCTACTCAGGAGGCCAAGGCAGGAAGATAGCAAGTTTGATGCAGCCTAGGCAATTTAGCAAGACCCTGTCTCAGAATACAAAGGGGTAGGAATGTAGCTTACTGGTAAAATGCCCCTGGATTCAATCCATAGTAACAGAAAAATAAATAATTTACAAAAATTGAAACTAGAGACTCTGACTTCTACCTAGTCATTGTTTTAATAATACATTCTACTTTTTGTAAAAATATGATTATTGGAGATAGGTGAGAGATTAATAAGTGCTAGGAGTTACATAAGGATATATCAATGAGAATTTTTCAAATGCATTTTGGTTATATCAGACAAATTTCATTCTTTCCATAATCTTAACCCTTTTTAATAAATTTTATCTTTTTTCTCATTTTGTGATTTGTTTTAATTATATTTATTTGCAATTGTGTATCATACTTCAAGGCTTTTTCATGTGTGTATTTTATATACTAGTTAACCTGTAAGCTCTTAGAGGACAGGAATCATCATTTGTTTTGCCATCTATTTTGTATCTTTTTCTGCCTTCATACTCACCTTCCCACAGTCCTTTGCACATAAGGCTCACAACTATCATAACTCATAATTTTATGCTTTCTCCATCAAGCTTTTGTTCTTATAATTATGATTTAGGTAATAACGCTTTAGCTTGTGGTCTTAAAAATTTGCTTGGTTTCCAGTTTGAATATTCTCCAATTTTTTTCCTAAAGGATTTTCTATTATCTAACTGGGTAATGTTGAGAGTTTTCTTTTTTTTTTTTTTTTGGTTTTGTTTTGTTTTGTTTTTTGTTTTCACGGCACTGGGGATTGAACTCATGACCTTGCGCTTGCCAGGCAGGCATTTATACCGCTGAGCTAGATCCCCAGCCCCTGTTGAGAGTTTTCTTATAGCAATTAACTTCAGCCATTCTTAATAACTTCCTTGTATTTTTTTTTCTTTTACTGTCTTAGAGCTAATAAGTTTTTTCACAAAATATCAATTTAATCTTTTTATGGGTTTTATCCACAGTAGTAGGTTTATTTTCAATGCCTTCTCTCCCCTTTCTTGTATCATTCTCCTTCCCCACTCCTATTCCTCTTTACCATCTTCCACTTCAGGTCCCCAGAAGCTTCATGCTGTCCTGCATTTCCTTTCACTAGAAAATTAATTAACTGATTCTGTGGAATATAAAGAAATGACCTAAGATAATTGGGGAGGAGATTGTTTAATGTTTAGATTTCTTTATTTGCAAGTGAATCTTACTTGAACTTAGAGTTTCCATTTAATATTTCTTATCTCATCCTGGGGTTCATTAGACCATAGTGGCAAGAAGATAGGGTAGATCGGGAACTTCCTTTTCACAGAGGACAGAAAGATGTTAAAAATTTCAGCTCTAGCCCAGCGTGGTGGCTCACGCCTGTAATCCCAGCACTTGGGAGGCTAAGACTGGCGGATCGTTGTGAGTTCAAGACCAGCCTGGGCTACCAAGTGAGCTCAAGGCCAGCCTGAACGGCATACTGAGACCCTGTCTCAAAAACACGAGGGCCGGGAATCTAGCTCAGTGGCCTAAGTGCCTGCCTGGCAAGCGCAAGGTCGTGAGTTCAATCCCCGGTGCCGCAAAAAAAAAAAAAAATTTCAGCTCTAGGAAATAATGAGGGATAAACTGTGTAAACTGACTACAAAAGGATATTTAATTATAAATATGACTGTCCAGAAAATAGGGAGAGGGAATTCTAGCTGTTTCCTGATTTATCAACAGGTTGGATTTCAAATGTTTATTATTAAGTTAGAATATGTATATATAAAATGTTTCTTCACTGTGCCAGTGTAGAAGTAACAGGTTTCCAGTTTGGTTTGCTTTTGTAGCCAGAGCAGGCAGTTAAACAGAGCAGTGAAAACCGCTGGACTGACAGCCAAGGAAGAGGCTGCCTGTTTCTTCTTATGGCATTGAACTCTCTGGGCCACAGTTCCTTCACCTGTATATGAGAGTGAGGGTCCTTCTCAGTTATAAAATTCTGTGCCCATATTTACTGTGGAGCTATTATATATAAAACTCAAGTATGGTGGGAAAGTATGTTTCAGATTTCAGGATGCCTGAAACACGTCTATTCCCAAACCTAGGAGAGAAAGTGAAAAACTTTACTGAAATCCTTAAAACTTTCCAGCCGAAGATATGAAAAATTGAATCATGCACTTGAGAAGTACTATAAGGGTTCTCTTGCTAGAGGTTTTTCACTGCCATTTTGGGTAGTGAAATATGTTTTTTCTCAAGCTGTGAAGTCCCTGTGAGTAGGGATTACGGCTATAGGTTGAGGTTCTGGCTTTAGCTAAGGAAGGTCTGGCTGCCATCTCCTTTTTTCTGGATTGTGAAATAGAAGTTTGGCAGCATGTCTGCCAGAGGGAGTTCATGGTTATTTTGACTTGAGAGGAGCCAGAAGTCCTGTGGTACCAGATCCAGTGCTAAAGGCGGAGGAGGGTGCACCATGATGCTTTTACAAGCCTGCCTTTCCACTGGATGCATTTGGCAGCAGCATTCACCACACTTCCGACAATACCGCCTAACGTCACTCACAGAAGAGGACTTCTAGATAGTGACCAGAGTGGTGGGTTGTGTTTGAAATGGAGGAGAGTACTTTGAGGGGGATTAGCAGCAGTGGATTTTTTACTGTAATACTTTTTTTTTTAATTTAAACGTTCATTGTATTTTTCTATCACTCCTTGTATATTTTAGAAGAAGTTTAGCATTGTGCTTAATGCCTGCATTGTGGACCAAACTATCAAGATTCAAATCCTACCTCCATTATACTAGCTCTGTGAGCTTATGAATTACCTAACTTCTATACCTTAATTTCCTCAACTGTAAAACAGAAACAGTTAACCTAACTCAGTATTTGAAATACAGGTTAAATAATTTAATATTTGTTGAGCACTTAAGGCAGCCTTTCACACTGTGAGCACTACATAAGTGTTTGCTGAATAAAATAATTTTGAAAAGTAAAATCAAATCTAGAAGTTTTTGTCTGGGTTACCTGTTTTAGAAGATAATTATACTGAATTTCTGTGGATTAACTTGTACTTCCTTTACGGGGCTTATTGCCCCAAATTCTTGCTTGGTAGAGCTTTTTTGTGGGAACAGTATTTTCTTGAATTTTAGAGGAAGTTTAGGAATTATTTAATAAAATATGAATATCTTTATATTTCCTTTCATAATAATTTTACCTTGATTAGCTTACAGGTCTTGCTGCTTTCTAAAGTGAACTATATCAGGAGGCTAAGACAAGAGGCTTGCTGGGAGTTTGATGCCAGCCTGGGCTACTCAGTGAGTTTAAGGCCAGCCTGAACTGCATTGCAAGACCCTGTCTCAAAAAAAATAGAAGAAAAGAAAAAAGGACTGGGGATATAACTCAGTGCAAAGGCCCTGGGTTCAATCCCTAGTACTCCAAAAATAAATTAATATAATATAATATAATGAACTAGAATTGTAGTCCATATAATTATGTTTACTGTTTATTTATTATCCCATGTCAAATTTGGTCAGGTAATTTCATAGTGCTTTACAGATAAATATAAAGAGGTTGTTAATTGAAACTTGAATTCTGGGTAGAATAGTTATACTGAAAATGAACTCTAGTTAATGTAAGTGACAGCTCAATTTGTAATCAAAAAGTCCTATGAAATTCTGAAAAACAATGTGAAAGCATCATTAACCCATTTATACCTAATGTTCCATTTTTGGAACACCACAACCAAGGATTAACATAATGAAAAATTTCCCCTTTAAATTCTTGTTCCTTGAATTTTTCTAGGTAACATGTATAGATGTCATGCAAAAATTTTAAAATTGCAACCTTTGGCATAAATGGATTAAAATATTGCTGAGTAGCATAAATTTTTTATAGAGCACTCTGCAGTAAAGACTGCCTTTGTGTACATTATTTCATTCTGTCCTAGGAAAAACAGTTGTTACTCGTGTTCTACTGAAAAGATAATTAGAGGGCAAAGACATTTAGGACTTAGATCGTGTTTTTTTAAGTGTCTGGAACAAGTACTCGGAACAGGTTTCAGTTTTTCTATTCCTAGACCTGTGCTCATGTCTCACTTTCTCTTTACATTTATTCATTTAAAAATTCAAAGAACTAACATTTTTTTCCTTCAATAACTTTTCTGATAAATTTCTAGAAATTTTTCACTGCTTATTAGTAATTACATTTCCATCTAATTACTAATGTCTTGAAACATGTATTTACAGCCATAAGATGAAGTCTTATAAGATGGATTCTAGGGAGAAGTTTCTGGAAAAGTGCCAGCAATATACTACCACCACCACCTCCCTGCTAGTACTGGGGATTAAACCCAGGACCTTTGTGCTGAACTACAATCTTAGCCCGTTTTCTTTTTTATTTTGAGACAGGTTGTCCCTAAGTCATTAAGTTGCCCAGGTTGAATTCAAACTTAGAATCCACCTGCCTCAACTTCCAGTGCTGGAATTATAGGTATGAACTGCCATACCTGAGTGCCCATGATTATTTCCCTTTTAAAACCAAAGATAATATTTTGAAGTACAGTGAATTTTTCTTTGTAAGAAATTGATTAGCAACTGGCAGTGGTGGCACATCCCTGTAATCCCAGCACTTGGGAGGCTGAGGGAGGAAGATTGCTGTGAGTTCAAGGCTAACCTGGGCCACATAGTGAGTTCAAGACCAACCTAGACTACATAGCAAGACCATGTCTCAGTAAAACTTAAAAAAAAGATTAGCATGTTTACAAAATCCAAATGTGAATTAAGATATAATTTCAACCTTTTACACATATAATAACAGATTTGAAGTTGTCATACCTAGTAGATTATATTATTAAAAATAGGTTAGCAGTTTAAGAATATGGTTTCTTGCATGAGAATTTCTTTAAGTTTAACACGTTCCCACTGGGTTGGATCACCAGTGGTACGTGCCTGACTGTTCCATCAGGTGTCATGGGACAGTCCCATCAGGTGGTGCAAGCAGAGAGATGGGACAGTCATGCATGGTCGGCCCCCATTGTGAACAGGTTAATAGGAAAGTTGTTGAAGAAGCAAGTTGGATTATTTGGTAATTTTTTTCCCCTTCAGTTCTGGGGATTGAATCCAGGGCCTCATGCATGCTAGGCGGGTGCTTTGGTTGTTTGTCACTTTCGAAAACAAAATTTTAAATCTAAAATAAGAATTTCATAAAAAGCTATGTCTTCCAAAGGGAGTCTCCCAGGCTGAGATTTAAGTATCTTTCATTGTTATTTTAACATAATTTTAATTGTTTAGAGCAGTATTACTTCAAAACCTGTGGTTTACAGCAGAATTTAGAAGAAAAGGATTGCTGTTGACAAATTTAACTGACAATAGTGCAGTGTGATAGCTGTTAGTCAAGGAGGCAAGCAAACTTGTCAGTGACCAAATGAGTCAAATTTCTAAGGCACTGTTTGAAGTTATATATTTAATGGAGCTATACAAGGAAGCTAGGAGGATCTTACTAACGATGCCATATAATATTTCTTTTTGTTTGTTTGTTTGTTTGTTTTTGTTTTGTTTTGTTTTTGTACTGGGAATTGAACTCAGCCTTGCACTTGCCAGGCAGGCGCTGTTCCACTGAGCTATATCCCCAGCCCAGTATTTCTTTTGTTCTTTGTGGTAAAAAAGAGGTTAAATTTTAGTTAGCATGCTTCATTTGGGAAGTCAAGGGTAAGATATTTGCAGATAAGCAGAGAAATTCACAGCAATGTTAAATGTTAGGTTTATGAGTAACTTTTATTTTACTCTTTTATTTTCTAATTTTTATATTACCGATACATATTAATCCTAAAATTAGAAGAGACCTTTTTTTTCTAAATGCATGAAATATACATAGAAATATTTCTTTATTTCAAAGCTTAGTTAAGGGGCTAAACTTTCATACACATAGAAATAATATATGTATGTAAGGAAATTGACTCCTCAGTGTTGTGGAGATTCCTAAAGTTTTTGCTTGCTATGTTATATCCAGCTCTACATCTTTATCTGTCATCAAAAGATTTGTTTAAATTAAGTAAACCTCCAAAACAGATTTACCACTCTTTAGCCAACCAAGAAATAGAGCGCTGTTGGGCTGGGGATTTAGCTCAGTGGTCTAAGAGCCTGCCTGGCAAGCGCGAGGTTGTGAGTTCGATCCCCAGTGCCACAAAAACAACAACAAAAAAGAAATAGAGCACTGTTTACATTAGGTGAGAAATAACAAGAAAAAGTGATCTTAAGCCTGAAAATGATAGAAACATTTTAAATTGAATTTCTCCAGTGATTTTAAAGATACTATTCTTGATACATAATTATTTTACTTACAGATGATGAAGAACGAGAGCTTCAGATGGATCCTGCAGACTATGGAAAGCAGCGTTTCAATGATGTCCTTTAAATCCTAAAGGAAAATTTCACAAAACCTAAAGTGCTGTAAAATGAAGTTATTTCTACTTTGTCATTTTTCACTTTTGTTGTAAAGATCAGTTGTATCAGTTGTAAAGATACCTTGAGGTAGATTTAAGGAAAAACTTTAATGAAGGAATGTACCCATGTACATATGTGAACTGTTTCATATTGTATTATCAAAGCAGAGACTTTTTTGGTTATGATACAGTTGAGCCAAAAACCGTTAATCTTTGCATTTAAAGCAAACTAATGTATATTTCACATTTTATTAAACTTAATTTTTTCCACAAATGGACAAGAGAACATCATTGTACAGGTTACATGTTGCATATAGCATAACCACAATGAGAAGTTACTCAGCTGAAAAGGTTTTATACACTAATATATTCTTGTTAGCCTGACAGGTGTTCTGTTCTGTCTACCCTTCATTTTCTGCTCTTCAAGGAGTCATGCCTAGAATAGTTACATAAATGAGGGGAAACTGGATGCCAAACGTTGCACCACATGTGTACAAAATCACCTTCCTACTCCTTTTTTACTTTACATAAGTGCCGACGTATTTCGGCAGAGTAGCTCTCAGTGGAGGACTCATGGAATTTAAGATAACCTTCAAAGACATAAATATTTATCAGTTTTTCTTACTTCGCTTGAAATTGTTGAATGCATTTTCAGTTTTTTTCCCCATAATACCAATACTTTTTAACTATAGTCAGCACTGACTAAAGTTTTATTTTCACAGCTTGCATTGGTGAAGATAGTCATGATTTAAATACCAGGGCCTGAAAGGGGCTAAATCTACTTTGAAATGAATCTGCAATCCATATTTCAAAGCCTTCCTGGTAGTGTTAGTGATTTTCTTTGACTAGATTTTTTTCAGAAATACTACATAAGGGATTTTAACAAGTTTTTATTAATGCAAAAATAAGGATAGAAGTACAGTGAGCTCTATAGCTGTTTTATAAAAATAGCTTAAAGTTTGTAATAAAAAGGAATCTTTGTAATTACTTACTATGTTAGTTAAGATACCACCAACCTCATATTTGCTAGACTTAAAAAATTATTTTAAATACATCTTGTCTTTTTTGACACTATTCAGTAGAATGTGTAAGGTACTTGTATGACAAGCTAATCCTTGTTTTCTGATTAAAGCACTTTTACATCTTATCCCTTGCCCCAAAAACAAAAGGTGTTGATCATGAAAGAAATTTAAGGTTGTTAACCCTATTTTTCAGAAGAGCTACTGTTAGTTCACTATAAATATGAAATATTGGGCTAGAAGTATCGCTGAGTGATAGAGCACTTCCCTAGTTAGTCCCCAGTACCCCAAAACAGACAAACAAACATACAATCCCCCCGGCCTCCCACCCCCAGGTTCCAGTCATAATTGAAACTTACAGAAATAGATTGTTCACTTGTTAAGATGCAGAATTTTTTTTATTTCAGTTTGAAGTTATTTAATGATCAAAAAAAGATGCAGTTATTGACTACAATTTTTTCTACCATACAAAGTAAATAATTTATGCCTTTATTATCAGTAGGATGGTCTACAATGAATAGGTATTAACAGTTCACAGAATTAGCCGGGCGTGGTAGCTCA
>RJWT010030137.1:0-14727 GCA_004365215.1 Cuniculus paca | reverse complement strand
ACACAGAGGAGGCTGTGCCTCTTTCTATACGGCAGAGGTACACGTTTGTTTTCGGGATTGGCCTTACTTAATGGCAGATTGCATTGAGATGACTAGTCACCCCTGTGCAACGAAATGCCCCTGAACTTGTGGTGTGTTTCCCCAGAAATAACTCCATGGGAGAAGAAGAATTCAATGTTAGATATGATTCTGCTGTGTGGAAATAAGGGTGGAAACCACTTTATGTGTTGGACTATGTAGGCCCATAGGAATGAATGGCATTGAATGCCTTACTACCACTCTGTTGCCAGCAAAGCTGCAGCAGCTGAGTCAAAATCTGAATAACTTCAGCTCACAGAACTCAACATGCCTGCACCCTGGGGAGTCTGTGCTTCTTTCTCTACGGGAGAGGCACACGTTTGTTTTCTGGAATGGCCTTACAGAATGGAAGATTGCATAGAGATGACTAGTCACCCCTCTGCAACAAAATGCCCCAGAACTTGTGGTGTGTTTCCCCAGAAAGAACTCCATGGGAGAAGAAGAACCCAACCTTAGAAATGGTTCTGCTGTGTGGAAATTAGGCTGGAAACCACTTTATGTGTTCGGCTATCTAGGAACATAGGAATGAATGTCAGGGAATGCCTTACTACCACACTTTAGCCAAGAAAGCTGCAGCAGGTATATCAAACTCAGTATGACTTCTGCTCACAGAACTCAGCAAGGGTGCACACTGGGGAGGCTGTGCTTCTTTCTATGTGGGAGAGGCACACATTTGTTTTTTGGATTGACCTTACTGAATGGAAGATTACATAGAGATGAATAGTCACCCCTGTGCAACGAAATGCCCCAGAACTTGCGGTGTCGTTCCCCAGAAATATCTCCATGGTAGAAGAAGAACTCAACCTAGGATATGATTCTGCTGTGCAGAAATAAGTCTGGAAACCACTTTATATGTTAGGCTATTTGGCCCCTAAGAATGAATGGCAGGGAATGCCCTACAACCACTCTTTTGCCAGGAAAGCTGCAGGAGCTAAATCAAACTCAGTATAACTTCAGCTCACAGAACTCAACAAGCCTGCACACTGGGGAGGCTGTGCTTCTTTCTATACGGGAGAGGCACACGTTTGTTTTCTGGATGGGCCTTACTGAATGATTGCGTAGAGATGACTAGTCACCCGTGTGCAACGAAATGCCCCAGAACTTGTGATGTGTTTCCCCAGAAAGAACCCCACGGGAGAAGGAGATATCAACGTTGGAATTCGTTCTGCTGTGTGGTAATAAGGCTGGAAACCACTTTATGTGTTGGGCTATCTAGGCCAATAGGAATGAATATCAGGGAATACCTTACTACCACTCTTTGCCAGGAAAGCTGCAGAAGCTAAATAAAACTCAGTGCCTCTCCCATGTAGAAAGAGGCACAGCCTCCCCAGTGTGCAGGTGCGTTGAGTTTTCTTGGCTGAAAGTATTCTGTGTTTGATTTAGCTGCTGCATTTCCTGGCAAAAGAGTTGTCATAAGGCACTCCCTTCCATTCATTTCTATAGGCTTGGATAGCCCAACACATAAAGCGGTTTCCACTCTTATTTCCATACAGCAGAACCATTTCTAACGTTGGGTCCTTCTCCTACTGTTGAGTTCTTTCTGGGAAAACACACCACAATCTCCAGGGAATTTCTTTGCACAGGGTTGACTAGTCATCTTTATGGAATCTGATATTCTGTAAGGCTAATCCAGAAAACAAACGTGTGCCTCTCCTGTATAGAAAGAAGCACAGCCTCCCCATTGTGCAGGCATGTTGAGTTCTGAGAGCTGAAGTCATACTGACTTTTATTCAGCTGCTGCAGCTTTCCTGGCAAAAGAGGTGTTGTAAGGCATGCCCTGCCATTCATTCCTGTTGGTCTAGATTCCCCAACACATAAAGTGGTTTCCATTCTTATTACCACACTGCAGAACGATTTCTAAGAGTGAGTTGTTTTTCCCCCTTTGAGTTCTTTCTGGGGAAACACAACACTAGTTCAGAGGCATGTCTTTGCACGGGTTTGACTAGCCATCTCTATGATATCTGCCTTTGAGTAAGGCCAATACAGAAAACACATGTGTGCCTTTCTCATATTGAAAGAAGCACAGCCTCCCCAGTGTGGAGGCATGTTCAGTTCTGTGATCTGAAGTTATGCTGAGTTTGATTTAGCTGTTGCGGCTTTCCTGGCCAAAGAGTTTTAATAAGGCATTCCCTGCCATGCATTCCTGTGGGCCTAGATAGCCCAAGATATGAAGTGTTTTCCACTCTTATTTCCATTCAGCAGAACCACTTCTTGCATTGCATTCTTCTTCCCCCATGGAGTTATTTTTGGGGAAAATCACCACAAGTTCTGGGGCATTTCGTAGCACAGGGGTGACTACTCATCTCTATGCAATCTGCCATTCAGTAAGCCTAATCCAAAAAACAAATTTGAGCCTCTCCCGTACAGAAAGAAGCACAGGCTCCCCAGTGTGCAAACCAGTTGAGTTCTATGAGCTGCAGTTATACTGAGTTTGATTTACCTACTGCAGCTTTCCTGACAAAAGTGGCGTAGTAATGCATTCCCTGCCATTCATTCCTTTGGGCCTAGTTAGTGCTAGACATAAAGGTGTTTCCACTCTTATTTAAACACAGCATAAACATTTCTAACGTTGAGTTCTTCTTCTCCCCGGGAGGTCTTTCAGGGGAAAGACACCACAAGTTCTGGGGCATTTCATTGCACATGGGTGACTAGTCATCTCTATGAAATCTGCCTTTCAGTAACGCCAATCCAAAACAAAAACTTGTGCCGCTCCCTTATAGAAAGAAGCAAAGCCTCCCCAGTGTGCAGGCATGTTGAGTTCCATGAGCTGCAGTTATACTGAGATTCATTTAGCTGCTGCAGCTTTCCCGGCAAAAGAGTGGTACTAAGCTAATCCCCGCCATTGATTCCTAGGAGCCCATGTAAGCAACACATAAAATGGTTTTCACTATTATTTCCACACAACAGAAATTCTAAGTCTGAGTTCTTCTTCTCCCATGGAATTCTTCCTGGTGAAACACACCACAAATTCTTGGGCATTTCTTTGCTCAGCAGTCACTAGTCATCTCTATGGTGTCTGCCAATCGGTAAGGCCAATGTAGAAAACAAATGTGTCCCTCTCCCGTTCCGAAAGAATCACAGCCTCACCAGTGTGCAGGCATGTTGAGTTCTGTGAGCTGAAGATACACTGAGTTTGATTTTACTGCTCCAGCTTTCCTGGCAAAAGAGTGGTAGTAAGGCATTCCCTGCCATTCATTCCTAGGGGCCTAGATACCCCAACACCAAAATGGTTTTCAGGATTATTTCCACACTTCAGAACCATTTCTAACGTTGAGTTCTGCTTATCCCATGGCGTTCTTTCTGGGTTAACACACCACATGTTCTTGGTCATTTCCTTGCAAAGGGATGACTGGTCTTCTCTATGCAATCTGCCATTCAGTAAGGCCAATCCAGAAAACAAAGTTGTGCCTCTCCTGTATAGAAACACAGACAGCCTCCCCAGTGTGCAGGCATGTTGATTTCTGCGAGCTGAAGTTACACTGAGTTTTATTTAGCTGCTGCAGCTTTCCTGGCAAAAGAGTGATAGTAAGGCACTCCCTGCCATTCATTCGTATGGGCCTAGATATCGCAACACATAAAATGGTTTCCAGTCTTATTTCCAAACAGCAGAACCATTTCTAACATTGAGTTCCTCTCCCATGGAGTTCTTTCTCGGGAAACACATCAGAAGTTCTGGGGTATTTCGTTGCACAGTGGTTTCTAGTTCTCTCTATGCAATCTGCCATTCAATAAGGCCAATCCGGAAAACAAACATGTACCTCTCCCGTATAAAAACAAGCACAGCCTCCCCAGTGTGCAGGTATGTTCAGTTCTTTGAGTTGAATTGACACTAGGTTTGATTTAGCTGCTGTAGATTTCCTGGCAAAAGAGTTGTAGTGAGGCATTTCCAGCCATTCATTCCTATGGTGCTAGATAGCCCAACACATAAAGTGGTTTACACTCTTACTTCCACACAGATGAACCATTTCTAAAGTTGAGTTCTTCTTCTCCCATGGGGTTTTTTCTGGGGAAACACACCACACGTTCTGGGGCATTTCATGGCACAGGGGTGACCCGTCATCTCTATGCAATGTGCCATTCTGTTAGGCCAATCCCGAAAACCAATGTGTGCCTCTTCCCTGTACAAAGAAGCACAGGTTTCTAGTGTGCAGACATGCTAAGTTCTGTGACCTGAAGTTATACTGAGTTTGATTTAGCTGCTTCATCTTTCCTGCAGAAGAGTGGTAGTAAGACATTCCCTGCGAATCATTCTTGTGAACCAAGAAGTCTCAACACACCCAGTTGTTTCCATTCTAATTTCCACACAGCAGAATCATTTCTACCATTGAGTTCTACTTCTCCCATGGCGTTCTGTCTGGGGAAACACACCACAAATTCTCGGGATTTTTTTTTGCTACAGGGCAGAATAGTCATCGCTATGCAATCAGCGTTCAGTAAGTCAAATCCAGAAAACAAGCGTGTGTTTCTCCCATATATAAAGATGAAATGACTCCCCAGTGTGTAGACATTTTCATTTCTGTTAACTGAAATTATACTGAAGGTGATTTATCAGAACAAGTTCATGGGAGAAGAGTGCTAGTAAGCCATTCACTGCCATTCATTCCTATGGGTCCAGATGGTCCAACACATACACTTGTTTCCATTCTTATTTCCACACAGCAGAATCATTTCTAACATTGAGTTCTGCTTCTCCCTTGGAGTTCTTTCTGGGGAACCACTCCACAAGTGCTGGGGCATTTCATTGCACAGGGTTGAATACTCATCTCTATGCAAAATACATTTCAGTAGGGCAAACCCAGAAAACAAAATGGTGCCTCTCCCATATACAAAGAAGCACAGCCTCCCCATTTAGCAGACATGCTCTGTTCTGTCAGCTGAATTTATACTGAGTTGTATTTAGCTTCTTCAGCTTTCCTGGCAAAAGACTATTAGTAAGCCATTCCCTGCCATTCATTCCTCTAGGCATAAGAGGCCCAATACATAAAGTTGTTTCCACTCTTACTTCCACACAGCACTATGAATTCTCATGTTGTGTTCTACTTCTCCAATGGAACTCTTTTAGGAGAAACACAAAAGTTCTGGGAAATTTAGCTGCACTTTGGTGTACAGTCATCTCTATGCAATCCGCATTTCCGTAAGGCAAATCCACTAAACAAACCTGTGCCTCTCCCATAGAAACAGGAGCACAGCTTCCCAAGTGTGCACACATGATGATTTCTGAGAGCTGAAGTTACACTGAGTTTGATTTAGCTGCTGCAGCTTTGCACGCAAAGGAGTGGTAGTAAGCCATTTGCTGCCATTCATTCCTAAGTGCCAGGAAGGCCCAATACATGAAGTTCTTTCCACCAGTTTTTCCACACAGCAAAATCATTTCTAACATTCAGTTGTGCTTCTTCCATGGAGTTCTATCTAGAGAAACACACAATTTATGGAGAATTTGGAGGCACAGGGGTGAATAATCATCTCTGTGCAATCTGACTCTCTGTAAGGCGAATCCAGAAAGGAAACGTATGCCTCTCCCATATAGAAAGAATCACAGCCTCGCCAGTATGCTTTCATGTGGAGTTCTGTAAACTGAAGTTATACGGAGTTTGATTTTGCTGTTTAGCTTTCCTGGCAGAAGAGTCGTAATAAGCCTTTCCCTGTCATTCATCCCTGTGGTCCAAGATGGGCCAACACGTAGAGTTGTTATCACTCTTATTTCAATACAGCAGAATTATTTGTAACATTGAGTTCTGCTTCTATCATTTAGTTCTCACAAGGTAATCACACAAGATAAGGGGACTTACGTTACACAAGGTTCAATAGTCATCTCTATGCAATCTTTCAATAAGGCAAATCTAGAAAACAAACGTGTGCCTCTCCCATACAAAAACAAGCACATCCTCCCAAGTGTGCAGACATGTTGAGTTCTGTGAGCTGAAGTTACACTGAGTTTGATTTAGCTGCTGCAGCAGCTGTCCTGGCAAAAGAGTGGTAGTAAGGAATTCCCAGCCCTTCATTCCTATGGGCCTAGATAGTCCAATGCATAAAGTGGTTTGAACTCTTATTTCCACACAGCACAATAATTTCTAACATTGGGTTCTACTTCACCCATGAAGTTATTTCTGGGGAAACACACAACATGTTTCGTGAAGTTTCGTTGCCCAGGGGACAATAATCTTCTCTGTGCAATCTGCCTTTCAGCAAGGCAAATCCAGAATACACAAGTGTGCCTCTCATATATAGAAAGAAGCACAGGCTCCCCAGGGCACAGACATCTTTAGTTCTCTGAGCTAAAGTTACACTGAGTTTGATGTAGCTGGTGCAGCTTTCCTGCCATAAAAGTGGTAGTAAGCCATACCTGCCATTTGTTCTTATGGGCCTAGAAGGCCCAACACATAAAGTTGTTCCCACTCTTCTTTGCACACAGCAGAATCATTTCTAACATTGTGTTCTATCTCTGTCATGGAGTTCTTCCTGGGGAACCACAACACAAGTTCTAAGGAATTTTGTTGTGCAGCGGTGAATAGTCTTCTCTATGCAATCCATCTTTCAGTAATGCAAATGTAGAAAACAAACGTGTGCCTCTCCCATATAGAAAGAAGCACAGCCTCCCCAGTGTGCAGACATGCTCTGTTCTGTGAGCTGAAGTTATACTGAGTTTGAATTAGCTGCTTCAGCTTTCATGGCAGAAGACTGGTAGTAAGCTATTCCATGCGATTAATTCCTGTGGGCCTAGAAGGCCCACCACATAGTGTTGTTTCCACTCTAATTTCCACACAGAAGGATCATTTCTAGCGTTAACTTCTACTTCTCTCATGGCGTTCACTGGGTAAACTCACCACAATTTCTCGGGAATTTTGTGCAACAGGGCTGAATAGTCATCTCTGTTCAATCTGCCTTTCAAAAAGGCAAACCCAGAAAACAAACATGTGCCTCCCCATATAGAAAGAAGAACGATCTCCCCAATGTGCAGACATGTTGAGTTCTGTGAGTTGAAGTTATACTAAGTTTGATTTAGCTGCTTCAGCTTTCCTGGCAAAAGAGTGGTAGTAAAGCATTCCCTGCCATTCATCCCTAACGGCCTAGACAGCCCAACAAATAAAGTGGTTTCCACTCTTATTTCCACACGGCAGAACCATTTCTAACGTTGAGTTCTTCTTCTACGATGGAGTTCTTTCTTGAGAAACAACACAAGTTACGGGGTGTTTCGTTGAACAAGGGTCAATACTCACCTCTATGCAATCTGTCTTTCAGAAAGAAATATCCAGAAAACAAACGTCGGCATCTCCTTTATAGAAAGAAGAACAGCCTCCCCAATGTGCAGATATGTTGAGTTTTGTGAGCTCAAGTTATACTCAGTATCATTTAGCTTCTTCAGGATCCTGGCAGAAGAGTGGTAGCAAGCCATTGCATGCCGTTCATCCTTATGGGAATAGATGGCCCAAAAGATACAGTGGGTTCCACTCTTATTTCCACACAGCAGAATCATTTCTAACATTCATTTCTACTTCTTCCATGGAGTTCTTTCAAGGAAAACATACTACAAGTGGTGGGAAGTTTCGTTGCACAGGGGTCAAAACTCATCTCTATGCAATCTGCCTTTCATTAATGCAATTCCAAAAAAAAAACATGTGTTTCTGTTGTATAGAATGAACCACAGCCTCCCCAGTGTGCAGACATGTGGATTTGTGTGAGTTGAAGTTACACTGAGTTTGATTTAGCTGCTGCATCTTTCCTGGCAAAACAGTAGCAGTAAGCACTGCCCTGCCATTCATTCCTACAGGCCTACATGGCCCAACAAATAAAGTGGTTTCCATTCTTATTTCCACACAGCAGAATCATTTCTAATGTTGAGTTCTACTTCTCGCATGTAGTTCTCTCTGGAAATCACACCACAAATTATGGGGAATTTCGTTGCACAGAGCTGAATAGTCATCTCTATGCAATCGGCCTTTTGGTAAGGCAAATCCAGAACACAAACGTAAGCCTCTCCCATATACGAAGAAGCACAGTCTCCCCAGTGTGCAGACATGTTGAGTTGTATAAGCTGAAGTTATATTCAGTTTCATTTAACTGCTGCATATTTCCTAGCAAAAGAGTGGTACTAACTCATTCCCTGCCATTCATTTCTATTATCATAGATGGCCCAAGACATAAAGTTGTTTACACTGTTTCTTCCACAATGTAGAATCATTTCTAACTTTGATTTGTTTGTCTCCCATTATGTTCTTTCAGGGAAAACACACCACAAGTTCCAAGGAATTTCATTGCACTGGGTTGAATAGACGTCTCTATGCAACCTTCCTTTACTATGTCAAATCTAGAAAACAAACGTGTTACTCTCCCTTTTAGAAAAAATCACAGCCTCGACAGTGTACAGACATGTTGTTTTCTGTGAGCTGAAGTTACACTGAGTTACATGTAGCTGCTGCAACTTTCCAGGGAAAAGAGAGGTAGAAGATATTCCCTGCCATTTTTTCCTAAGGGCCTAGACTGCCTAAAATATAAAATTCTTTCCACTCTTATTTTCACACAGCAGAATAACTTCTCACATTGAGTTCTGCTTCTCCAATGCAGTTCTTTCTGGGGTAAAACACCACAAGTTGCTACGAATTTCATTGCACAGGTGTCAATAGTAATCTCTATGACATCAGCCTTTACGTAAAGAAAATCCAGAAAATAAATATGTCCCTCTCCAGTATAGAATGAAGCTCAACCTCCCCTGTGTGCAGACCTGTTGAGTTCTGTGAGCTGAAGCTCTTGTGACTTTGATTTACCTGCTACAGCTTTCCTGGCAATAGAGTGGTAATAAGCATTCCCTGCCATTCGTTCCTACGGGCCTAGATGGCCCAACACATAAAGTTGTTTCCACTCTTATTTCCACAAAACAGAATCATTCCTAACTTTGAGTTCTACTTCTCCCATGGAGTTCCTACTGGGGAAACACACCACTGGGTCTGGTTAATTATCTTGCACAAGGGTGAATAGTCATCTCTATGAAATTTGCCTTTCAGTAAGGCAAATCCTGAAAACAAATGTGTTCCTCTCCCATATAGAAAGAAGCACCACTTCTCCACTGTGCAGACTTGTTGAGTTCTGTGAGCTGACCTTACACTGAGCTTCACTTAGCTTCTGCAGCTTTCCTGACAAAAGAGTGGTAGTAAGCCATTCCCTGAAATTGATTTCTATGGGCCTAGATGACTCAACACATAAAGTTGTTTCCACTCTTATTTCCACAGAGTAGAATAAATTCTAATGTTGTGTTCTACTTCTGCCATGGAGTTGTTTCCGGGGAAACACACCACAAGTTGTGGTGAGTTTCGTTGAAAGGGTCTATAGTCATTTCTCTTCAATCTGCCTTTCAGTAAGGCAAATTCGGGAAAAAAAAGGGTGACTCACCAGTAAAGAATTAAGCACAGGCTCCCTAGTAAGCAGACATGTTGAGTTCTGTGAGATGAAGTTATACTCAGTTTGATTTAGCTGCTGCAGCTTTCTTGGCAAAAGAGTGGTAGTAACCCATTCCGTGCCATTCATTCCTATGAGCATGGAAGGCCCAACACACAAAGTTGTTTCCACAGTTATTTCCACACAACAGAATCTTTTCTAACGTTGAGTTCTTTTTCTCCCATGGACTTCCTTCTGGGAAAACACACCACAAGTACTGGTAATTTCGTTGCATCAGGGTGAATAGTTATCTATATGAAATCTGCTTTTCACTAAGGTAAATCCAGAAAACAAATGCACACCTCTCCCTTATAGAAAGAAGCACTGCATCCCCAGTGTGCAGACATGTTGTGTTCTATGAGCTGAAGTTATACTGAGTTTGATTTATTTGCTGCAGCTTTCCTGACAAAAGAGTGGTTGCAAGCCATTCCCTGGTAATCATTCATATGGGCCTAGATGGCCCAACACATAAAGATTTTTCAACTCTTATTTCCTTACAGCAGAATCATTTCTTACATTGACTTCTGCTTCTCCCATGGAGTCCTTGCTTCGGAAACACACCACAGGTTCTGCGGAATATCTTTGCACAGGTGTGAATTGTCATCTCTTTGCAATCTGACTTTCAGTAAGGTAAATCCAGAAAACAAATGCATGCCTCTCCAGTATAGAAAGAAGCACCTCATCCCCAGTGTGCAGACATGTTGTGTTCTGTGGGCTGAACTTATACTGAGGTTGATTTACCTGCTGTACCTTTAATGGCAAAAGAGTGGTAGTAAGCCATCCCCTGCCATTCATTCCTATGGTCCCAGATGGCCCAACACATAAAGTTTCCCCTCTTTTTTCCACGAAGCAGAATCATATCTAACTTTGATTTCTTCATCTCACATGGAGTTGTTTCAGGGAAAAACAGCACAACTTCTGTGGAATTTCGTTGCACTTGATTGAATAGTCCTATCTGTGCAATCTGCTTTCAGTGAGACAAATCCAGAAACGAAACATGTGCCTCTCCCTTTGAGAAACACGCACAGCCTCCCCAGCCTGCATACATGTTGTGTTCTGTGAGCTGAAATTATACTGAGTTTCATTTAGCTGGTGAAGCATTCATTGCAAAAGAGAGGAAGAAGGTATTCTGAGCCATTTTTTCCTATTGCCCTACATGGTTCAACACATAAAATTATTTCCTCTTAGTTTCTTACAGCAGAATATCCTCTAACATTGAGTTCTAGTTCTGCAATGGTGTTCTTTCTGGGGAAACACAACACAAGTTACCAGGATTTATGGTGCACAGGGGTCAATCGTCATCTCTATAACACCTGCCTTTCAGTTAAGCAAATCCAGAAAATAAATGTGTGCCTCTCCATTGTAGAATAAAGAACAACCTTACCAGTTTGCAGATGTGTTGAGTTCTGTGAGCTGAAGTTATTGTGAGTTTGATTGAGCTGCTGCATCTTTCCTGGCAAAAGAGAGGTTGGAGGCATTCCTTGCCATTTTTTCCTAAGTTCCTAGAAGGCCCACTACACAAAATTCTTTCCACTCCGATTTTCACAGAGCAGTACAACTACTAACATTGAGTTCTACTTCTCCTATGGAATTCTTTCTGGGGAAAAACACAAGTTTTGGAGAGTTTCATTGCACATGGGTCAATTCTCATTTCTATGACATCTGCCTTTCAGTAAGGCAAATCCATAAAATATACACGTGCCCCTCCAGTATAGAAGGAAGCACAACCACCCCAGTGTGCAGACATGTTGAGTTCTGTGAGCTGAGTTATTGTGAGTTTGATTTAGCTGCTGCAGCTTAATTGGCAAAAGTGTGGTAGTAAGTCATTCCCTGTCATTCATTTCTATGGTCCTAAATGGCCCAACACATAAAGTTGTTGCCATTCTTTTCTCCACACAGCACAATCATATCTAACTTTCATTTCTTGGCCATACATTGAGTTCTTTAGGGGAAACACAACCACAAGTTCTAGGGAATTTCGTTGCACTGGATTGAATAGTCGTCTCTATGCAATCTGCATTTCAGTAAGGCATATCCAGAAAACAAACGTGTTCCTCTCCCTTTTAGAATGAAGCACAGCCTTCCTAGTGTGCAGACACGTTGAATTCTGTGAGCTGAAGTTATTCTGAGTTTGATTTAGCTCCTACAGCTTGCTTGGAAAAAGATTGGTAGTAAGCCACACCCTGACATTAACTCCTATTGGCCAGGATTATCCAGCACATAAAGTTGTTTCCACTCTTATTTCCATACAACAGAATCATTTCTCACTTTGAGTTCTATTACTCCCACGGAGTTCTTTCTGGGCAAACACAGCATAAGATCTGGGGAATTTATTTGCATAGGGGTCAGTAGTAATCTCTATGCAATCTGCCTTTCACTAACGCAAATCCTGAAAACAAACGTGTGCCTTTCCCATATATAAAGAACCACAGATTCCCCAGTGTGCAGACATGCTGTGTTCTGTGAGCTGAAGTTATACTGAGTTTGATTTAGCTGCTGTAGCTTTCCTGGCAAACAGTGGAAGTCAGCCATTCCCTGTAAGTCATTCCTATGGGATTAGATGGACAAACATATAAAGTTGTTTCCACTCTTATTCTCCACACAGTATAATCACTTCAAATGTTGAGTTCTTTTTCTATTATGAAGTTTTTTCTGGGGAAACACACCACAACTTCTGGGGAATTTCCTTGCACAGGGTTGAGTCATCATCTCTGAGTAATCTGCCTTTTAGTAAGTCAAATCCAGAAATGTGTTCCTCTCCCATATAGAAAAAAGCAAAGCCTCCCCAGAGTGCTGACCTGTTGCGTTCTGTGAACTGAAGTTATACTGAGTTTGACTTAGCTTCTGAAGCTTTCCTGATGAAAGAGTGGTAGTAAGCCATTTCCTGCCATTCATTTCTATGGGACTATATGACTCAACACATAAAGCTGTTTCCACTCTGATTTCCACACAACAGAATAATTTCTAACGTGGAGTTCTACTTGTCCCATGCAGTTCTTCTTGGGGAAACACACCACAAGTTGTGGGGAGCTTAGTTGCACAAGACTCTACTCATTTCATTCCAACCTGCCTCAGTAATGCAAATCCAGAAAATAAATGGGTGCCTCACCAATATAGAATGAAGCACACACTCCCTAGTGTGCAGACATGTTGAGCTCAGTAAAGTGAAGTTATACTCAGTTTAATTTAGCTGCTGCAGCTTTCTTGGCAAAAGAGTGCTAGTAAGCCACTCTGTGCAATACACTCCTGTGGGCTTAGATGGCCCAAAGCATAAAGTTGTTTCCACTCTTATTTCCAAACAGCAGAATTATTTCTGACTTTCATTTCTACTTTTCCAAAGGAGTTCTTTCTTGGCAAACACTCTGCAAGTTCTGGGGAATTTCATTGCACAGGGGGGAAATAGTCATCTCTATGCAATCTGCCTCTCAGTAAGGCCAATCCAGAAAACAAACGTGTGCCTCTCCCATATAGAAAGAAGCACAGCCTCCCCAGTGTGCAGGCGTGTTGAGTTCTCGGAGCTGAAGTTTTACTGAGTTTGATTTAGCTGCTGCAACTTTCCTGGCAAAAGAGTGGTAGTAAGGCCTTCCCTGGCATTCATTCCTATGGGCCTAGATAGCCCAACACATAAAGTAGTTTCCAGCCTTATTTCCACACAGCAGAATAATTTCTAACATTGAGTTCTACTTCTCCCATGGCGTTCTTTCTGGGGAAAAACACAATAACTTGCGGAGAGTTTCGTTGCACAAGAGTGTATACTCATTTCTCTGCAATCTGCCTTTCAGTAGGGCAAATCCTGAAAATAAATGGGTCCTGCTCCAGTATAGAATGAAGCAGAGGATCCCCAGTATGCAGACGTATTGAGTTCAGTAACCGGAAGTTATACTGAGTTTGATTTAGCTGCTGCTGCTTTCCTAGCACAAACATAGGTGTTAACTCATTCCCTGCCATTCATTTCTATCGTGCAAGATGGCCTAACACATGAAGTTGTTTCCACTCTTTTCCCCACACAACGGTATCCTATCTAACTTTGATTTCTTCTCCCATGGAGTTCTTCCAGGGGAAACACACCACAAGTTCTGGTGAATTTTGTTCCTCAGGTGTGCATAGTCACCTCTATGCAATCTGCCTTTTGGGAAGTCAAATCCAGAAAACAAATCTGTGCCTCTCCTCTATAGAAAGAACCACAGCCTCCCCAATGTGCAGACATGTGGAGTTGTGTGAGCTGAAGTTATACTGAGTTTGATTTTGCTGCTGCATCGTTCCTGGCAAACGAGTAGTAGTAAGCCATTCCCTGCCATTCATTCCTATGGGCCTACAAGGCCCAACATATAAAGTTGTTTCCATACTTATTTCCACACAGCAAAAACATTTCTAATTTTGAGTTCTACTTCACCCATGGAGTTCTTCTATGGGAAACACACCTGAAGTTCTGGGGAATTTCATCGCACAGGGTTCACTAGTCATCTCTATGCAATCTGCCATTCAGTAAGGCCAATCCAGAAAACAAACGTGTGTCTCTCCCATATAAAAAGAAGCATGGCCTCCCCAGTGTGCAGACATGTTCAGTTCTGTTAGCTGAAGTTATACAGTCTTTGATTGGGCTGCTTAAACTTTCCTGGCAGAGGACTGGTAGTAAGACCTTCTATGCCATTCATTCCTACAGGGACTAGATGGCCCAACACTTAAAGTTGTTTCTAGTCTTATTTCCACAGAAGAGAACCAATTCTAATGCTCAGTTCTACTTCTCCTATGAAGTTCTTTCAGGGGAAACACAACAAATGGCTGGGAGTTTTGTTGCACAGGGGTTAGTATTCATATTTGTGCTCTCTGCCTTTCAGTAAGGCATATCCAGAAAACAAACGTGTGCCTCTCCTTTATAGAAAGAACCACAGCCTCCCCTGTGTGCAGACATGTTGAGTTCTGTGAGCTGAAGTTATAGTGAGTTGGCTTTAGTTGCGGCAGCTTTCCTGGCAAAAGAGTGGTAATAAGCCATTCCCTGACATTCATTTCTTAAGGCCTAAATGGCCCAACACATAAAATTTTTCAGCTATTATTTTCACACAGCAGAATCATTTCTGACGTTCATTTCTACTTCTCCCATGGAGTTCTTTCTTGAGAAACAAACCACATGTTCTGAGGAATTTCGTTGTGCAAGGAGGAAATCATCATCTTGATGAAATCTGCCTCTCCGTAAGGCAAATCCCGAAAACAAACGTGTAA
>RJWT010030136.1:0-14720 GCA_004365215.1 Cuniculus paca | reverse complement strand
TTCATAACGGGAAGTCACAGGTATACATGGTCACAGCAAACTCTAGTGCACAGTATTTAGAACGAATGCTGTATTTATCTCTCGTAATAAACGTTATATTGATAGCCTGTGTCTCTGCTACCAGGCATCAGTTCCAATGGGATTTACTTAATAAGGAATTCATTGTAGAGATAATTTATTGTAAAGAAATTTACTGTGGAATTTGAGTTAGAGACACAGTACTTAAAATTTCTTACAAGTCACCAAAGACTCAGGGGACTCTCAGTGTTCTTTATCCTCACAGAAAATCCATCTCATGGTGCAGATAGTGACAAGATCTGGCAAGGGTTACCTTTGTGTGAAAATAATTACTATGTGAAAGGATAACCTCTGCTTGTCTACAGAAAGCCAAAATGCTTTTGTGATTGACTGAATTTTTACTCTGTACCCTAGTGTTTTGGTATCACACACTCATTCATTAACTTCACATTGAGGGATCCGCCCAATTTTAAAATAAAAGTGAAAAGTAGAGAGCTCTAGCATGAGCCACATCTTTCATGTCCCTGCTAATTTTGAAGGGAAATGGGAGACAGTTGGAGCACTGCTCTGATCAAATTATTCAGACCCTGCTGGATAATTCATTTTATTTTGCATTGCTAAGGTCTTGTATATTTTTATAGATAATTCATTTTTAAATCCGTCCTCATTCCTTATAAAGAAGAAGTTTGCATTTGATTACAAATGCCACCCAGAGAAATGTCTGCAAGATAGACGTTAACTCAAGTTTAATTTATTTCTATTCCTTGTTATCATTTCTTCTTTTCTTTAATCCAAATAACATCCACAAAGTTGGGCACATGCCAGCTTTTCAAGACAGTTTTATAACAGTCCAAACCAAAAATGCCTGTTTTCCAGAGAAAATTCTCTAGCAATAATCTCATGCATTTTCATTCAATTTATTCTTTGAATGGCAGGAAGAAAACTGACTGAGCAATAATGGCAGTGATATTTCAGTGGCTAAACTTGTTATTTTGGAAGCAAGATTATGATTTAAAAAGAACATGAGTCTACTGACCTCTGAGTCTCAGTCCTGGAGTCTTCCCTCTGTGATCTTCTCACGGTAGTATCCAGTATCCTAGCTGAGTCCCCTGACTGGCAAAAAGATGCTGTTTCCTCAGCAGACAATAGATTCCCAGGGCCTCCTGCCAAGGAGGCAACTGTTATTAATCATATTAATGCACTATCAGCCCAATAAAAATATTTTTTATTTAGAAGTAATTATTAAATCATGCTGAATATAGGTATCATAAATGCTGTGAGACAGAAAAGATTCCACAAAGGGCAGATAGATCCTTGGAGTGCTAAAAACATGCAATTTGAGGAATTTTTAGAGGTATTGTATAGAAGAAATATAATAGGGGAAGGGGAAAGAAAAGTTTGGGAGTGTCGGTCTAAAAGACTGGTGCCCTCGTCTCAACATCAGTACTCATCAAAAACCATGTCAAGTTTTGATGTTTATTTGTATCTTGCTCTGCTAACTTGACAATTGGCCAGAACTACTGAGCACTGTATATGACTGTACATAGCGACAAACAAAAAAATTGCAAAAAACTAATGCACATTAAACTTCTATTATCTGTCAGACAAGCCATTTAATTTTATCCATGGCTCCATTGGCAAGTGTGGAATTCAAGAACAATTTGGAGGCAAGCTGAGACAGGAGAATTGCAAGTTTGACTCCCACCTGGGCAACTTAGACCACCTCATTTTAAAAAAATAAAAATAATAAAAGAGCCATGCCTGGGGTTCACTGGTACCCATGGATTTGCCCTTCAGTACCAAAATAAATAAACAAAAGTAGAGTAACTATTTGGAAATTTAAAAACATAGTAAGAAGAACCAGGCATGGCTATTACAAGTGTTGGAACCTGTGGTCTTTCTTTAGGAAGGGAAAAATAGATGTGAATGAGTTTCTGCCTCTCAAACTCACTGTCTCTAGGATTGAGAGGTGCATGGCAGACTTTCTACACTGGAGAAGTTCAACGTTTGGTTTTATGAATTATTCTTTCCTGCTTCTACTGTCCTGCAGGTGCCCAGCCATCCATATAATTGATTATGCCGTCCATTCTTTTTTACCCTTTCATCACAAAAAGACCAATTCAGAACTTTAAATCAAAATCCAAACTATAAATATTATTTTTTGAAATAGCAATTTAAAATATCTTCAAGTGTTTCTCTCTCAGTAGATTTTTAAACTCTTTCTCCAGTATTTTCAAGCCTTTTGAATGACGTCACTCGGCGTATTCATATTCCGGAAAATAGGCTAAGGTCATATGCAGAGATGTGGAAACTGGCTACAGGCCATGTTCTTTCTCGTTGCCTTCATTTATAAAAACAATAGCCTGTAGGGCTTTTGCTTCTATCCTTATGAAATATTTGTCTTAAGTATGCTTTTATTTTTTTTATTTATTTTTTTTAGTATGCTTTTAAAAGAAGATGGTATTGTGTACTGTTGGGATCTCAAATGAATTGTTGACTGAGTAATGGACAGGCTGTCCTTCACCAACTTCATTCCTCTCCTTCCAGTTAACACTTTCTGGAACTATAAAACACAACACATTGTAGTCTATTTCTTGTCATTATTCTTTTGCAACTTAAAGCGTTTTCTAGCCTTCATATTAATACTTAAATAATAGATCTCTGGTTATATTTGTGGTTCATTAATAAAATTATGAATTACATTCTAAAATGTTTTTTCATGTGTGATACATGAATTTAGGAGGCAACTTTCCTAACAATACCTCAAAACACCATCATGGGGAAAAATTATTTTACTACTCCTCCACTCACAGGATTGGAAATTTTGAACAGCTGGATTTGTTTGTACAGAATGTTCCATGTTGTGTCTTTGAATCAAAACAATCTCCAAAAAGTTATTAAGAGCTTCACCTGCTCTTAATGCTGGGGACAGTTTGAAGCTGAAAGGATTTCCAGCTCTAATGTCTTTGCCAAGTTGGAAAAAGGGGATTTAATAGGGCCGCAGACCCGTTTATGAATGCGAAGTTCCCCACCGCTTTTGAAGAACAGTCTGTTGCCACTGAATCTTTGGGCAATCACTAACGAAGACCTCGCGTGGAGGGAGGGAGGTGGGCATCGTGCATATTATCTGCAGCCACTGTGCTCGATCCAAGATGAATGGCTTTTCCTCCTCTCCTCTCATCCCCTGTGATTAGAAATAGATTTACTAGGTATGTCCAGGAAACTAATTGCATCATCATAAGGAATATCCTAGTGGGGGAATCTTTTCTTTTCAGATCAAAAGGATGGCTTGCGGTTACTGTGTTCAATCCGGGCATCCCAGGAGACAATGGCAGGGACGAGAAAGCTGCTCTGCCCCTCAGGAAGATCTGCTCACAGAAAACGATGGGAAATGAACCATGGACTGAGGAGGCAGCGGCGGAGTACACGGAGCAGGCGCAAGGGGAAGGTTCACCAGGCCGGAGGAAAGAAGATAGTAAAGGAGCTGAGAAAACCTAGAGATCAAGGCAATAGGAGAATCTTTGTTTATTTGAAAAAAGCATTAGAAGCAGAAGACCTGGGTTTATGCGTAAGTTCTGATCCTCCCGGATGGCTGCTACTTTTCTTCCAGAATCTCCTTTTTCTCTCTGTAAAATGAAGACTTGGAATAGTTACCCAGTATGTTGTTTTGCGGATTAGATATGATAATTATAAGGTACCAGATAGCTCTCACATTTTATAGAATTGCACCCAACCTCACTGTTGATGTTTTGAGTAGCATCCATTCACTTTTCAAGGGATTATAATGTAACATGTAGTTAATAAGCATATTAATTTTAGGATATAGCCTCCTACGTGAAAACAATTCCTCAGTACTGTATTTATAACCCAGTACTGAATGCTAGGAACAATCACAACTTAGTTGATTTTAGTGACAATGAAAAGAGACATTAGTGATTCAAAGGGTAGATGGTCAAATAATATCCTTATTGTATTCTTAAAATTTCAGAGAAGTTGGTTTTGCATCCTGAGATAAAAAATATGGATTTCTTAATTAGAGTCATATGAATTTCCATGGCCTAGGGGAGAACAGATAGATTACCTGATTGAAATTCACAGTTTCCTGTGGAAGGGTAAAGACTGGAGCAGGCCTTGCACAGTGGTTGCAAGGTATGATCCCGAGGACTGGCTGCAGATTCCTGCACTTCTTCTCCCAAATGGAGTGATTATCAGCAGGTAACACATTTTTCCTTCTTTCTCTCTCTTTTTTTTGGAACCAGAGATGGAACTCCATGACCTTGCGCTTGCTAGGCAGGCACTTATGCCTCTGAGATAAATCTCTGGTCTTTTCCTTCTCTTTTTGAGGGACAGGCCAGTCAACTAGGTCTCACCAGTGGATATGACATCAATCAGTTAAAGAATTTAAGAAACAGATGTGCCTATGTTCCTCCTATCATCTGTCAATTGGATGTCCATTCCATGGATGACTTTGGAATATACACATTGTAATGGCAAATCCATCTTTGCACCTCTGGATGAGCATAAAGCAAGACTTTCACTTACTAGGGCCTCCCTTTCCTGATACTCAATGTCTGAGAAAGATGCATTGCTTTTGTGTCAGATTGAGTTTGTTATAGCTGTTAGCTTTAGTGATGTGAAGTTAGGGCCTAGACTTGGCTTTTCATAACTTGCCTCTACAATGGTCTGCTGTTTGTTTCCTCTTTATGGCACTGCTCTATAGGAGCCCCCTTATTTTTAAACACAATTTTGGAAATAAATAAGAAAGACATTCAAGTGGAGTAGAAGCACCTGGAGAAGTAATAAACTGCAGTTGTTTCTTGATTAATCAAGCTAATAACCAAAACTCATTGCTTTTGCTTCTCTTATAGAAACCAGCACTTAGAGGGAAATTTTAGAAATATTGCAGGATCTGTTTGTTTTCCTTTAGCGTGGTTGTTTTGTATTCACTGTAGACCATTTGGAAAGCAAGGCAAAGCTGAAGGAAAGTTCCACACAGATAACTGCTGAGCACATACACTGAGGAACATTTGGAGCTGACTGTAGCTGAATCTGAGGGCAGCGCATTTTCCATGTTTCCAGATCTGCATCACAAAAAGTCCATGCCTCAGTTGTCTTACCTTTAAAATGAGCCTGTGATGATTCATGTTTTAAAGGTTTACTAAGAGGCTTACCTGAAATAAGGTTTATAAATTGCCTAGCATAGAAACATGCTCAACAGAAGCTGTCCTGGTGGTACAAAGTGAAAACGTATTACTCGATTGAGTTTTATTTAGAAAGACTTCTAACACCCACAAGTAGGAAGTTCTAGAACAAATATATGAAGCATCTAGAAATGTGTCAGTATATTGATAACAGTTTTTGTTCTTTGAGCACTACAGAAACCAAATACTTTCCTTAAGCAGTAGTGAGAATAACAGAATGATCAATTGTTGCCAGGAGAATGCTGGGAGGTGTAACTGAATCCAGTAGATACTTTGCCACTTCTGCCTGTCTGAATCATTTCCCATACTTACTAACAAAAACTTTGGGAACAGTTCTTTATGGACCATATTACAAAGTTATCCAGCTGTTTTCTTTTCAGTATGTTTCAATGTTTTCAAAGTGATGACTAGGTATCATGCAATCAGGTAGGGACTGGAATGGTTAGTTGAATGGCCTAGTTTTGAGGTATGACATCAAGCAACACACCAACTTTACTGACATAGGAGACAAAGATTCAATTTTATACTCAAATGTGCTGTATTATTAGAATATATAAAACATTATGGAAATAGAGGAGGAAATGACAAATGACTTTTATTTTTTGCTGAAAATATCTTTTCCTTCCTCTAGAATAATTGATTCTAAATCTAAAGTGTTCTTCAATTAAATTTCAAGGTCAGGATGAAAAGATGATTATCTCCTATTGATGTTATTAATAATGCTTATGGAAATAAGTAAAATCTGGGCTTTCTGCATAGCAAGATTTATTACCAAAAGTACAATATTGGTTCAGGCTTTACTTTGTTCAATATTTATCCTGTGTTCCTCTGTTGTTTGCATGTCATCACAGAAATGTCTTTTGTAATTTCATATTAACAAACAGCTGTTAGTGAAGCTTGAATTTTCTCTTTCAAATTTGTTCATGAATAATGAGTAGCTTCAGTTAGGTGCATCAAAAAGTTAGGACTTCAGATAGGAACCCATAGCAATCTGCATGCTCACATTTCCTGTGGCCCCAAGGAAGCACTTGTGTTCTTTCTGAGCTTTTATGACTGGGCAACATGCACCCTTCTGACCTGTTTTCATGGAGTCACACCACTGCTGTGTGAGAGACAAGGCCTTCAGCACAAACCGACACACAGCCTGTAGTGTCTACTAGCAGAAAATTACCGTTCTTTTTCTAGTATTTTTGATATTCTGAGAGGCTTTTGCTATTGTCACATACAGCACTGAGATAACTCACAGCTTAGATGTATGCATCTGTTCCTTTTTCACCAAGTAGCTTGGAGTATTGAGAAGAGTGACAAAAATACGGGCTTTGGAACCCTAAGCAAATGATTCGAATTTTAGTTTGTTTACTTAGTTGTATGATCATGGCACATTATATAGGTTAAACAACAAACCTATTAATATTTGACCCTTTTGCCCTATGAAATGGTGGTTTCACATGGTTTTACAAAATTTGTAAACTCTGAGTATAGTTTTCTAACTTACATACAGGATGACACTGTTGAATGGAGTTGAAGTGGGGATTCAATTAAATATAGGAAAATGTGAGACACCTGGAACAGAATAGATGTCCAACAAATGTTAATTCCTTACCCCCAAGTCTTCCTTGGGAATATAGAATATGCTTAATGAAAAAGTGAGTCTGAGTCCTCAAAGTAGCAGGTAGCAAAGTAAGATTAAGTGGGCAGGAACTTTCCAAAAGAAATGCTTCAGAGAAAGGCCTGGAAACCGTTGGAGCAGAGGATAGGTCTGATCTTAAAGGAAGAAGAGAGAGAAGGCAGAAAGATTGGCCTGAGGAGTGAAGGTCAACATGCAATTCTAAGAGAGTTTTAGTCTTGAAGCCCAAGTGCCCCTCAGAGGAGTCTAGGGACTTGGGAACAGGTCTGCTTGGTCTCCCTGCCTAGGCAGTCCCTGACACAAGCAGATCTCTGAAGAGCAACTTCAGCTAAGAGGAAGCAGAGTTTCCGGATGGCATCCCTCGATGCTCCAGGTCAGAGATTGGAGGTCATCTCTTGTCCTGTCCCTTGATATTTTGGAAAGAGTACAATAAGAAGGCTGGAATAGTTAGGAGGTAGAGAGTCTCAAAGTTGAGTTTTTTTTGTTTTTGTTTTTTTCAGAGCCGGGGATCGAACTCATGACCTCTCGCTTGCCAGGCCGGCGCTTAGGCCACTGAGCTAAATCCCCAGCCCTAAAGTTGAGTTTATTTTAGCAGTGTTCTGTGTCTTTGCTCACGCATGCTGCCTCCCACCTGCCAAGTCAACCTTGACCTTTTGATTCTTCTCTATTCTTAGTCAGACCCGATCTCTTTATTTCATGGACCCTCTCATGTTTCCTACTACACCACAAACTCTGTAAACCCTGGATGTTGAGACTCAGGTCACCATATCATTGGCAAACTCTCTCTTACTTGATTTTTTGTTTCTTCTTGAGGTCAAGTCTTCATATGAAATAATTTTCATTTTGTCTCAGCAAGGGAGTCCCAGAAAAAGAAAACAGAAGCATTGATTGGTATAATGCCCAGGGACTAGAATCATTATGGCTCTCAAATTATTGCTGCCTGTAGTTATGATAATGATATGATAATTTTCTGAGTATTAATGAACTGATAAAATCATATGTTGCCTCAAGATATAGCCACTGGGCTTTTCTCTTTTTTGCTTTTTGTATTTTCTTTTTATCATTCCATAGAGACACAGAAGGATGGAAGGAGCCCGTAAAAAATGACATAACATTTTAGTTTGAGGTCATTATGAAATATTATACTGTCATTTTTCTCTAGTTAACAAAAATCACATGCTAATGTCACCAATCAGAGCATGAGATGATTGACAACCCTGCCCTTGTACATATTTTCCAGCTTCTCTAGAGATTTTATACATTTTAGCAGTCACTGTGATTGTGTTAGAATTTGTTCTTTGCAAAATCATCACATTTGATGAGCTAATATCAAAGTTTATATTAACAACTCAAAATAGTTCCAGCCTTTAAATTGTTGACATGGAAACACATCTTTCTTCACCTTATCAGAACTCTGCACATGTGGTTTGCGGATGGGGCCTAGGATGAATCAGAAATACGCTACACGATTGTGCCTTCAAGTCGGCAAGAGTTACAAAGAGAGATATTATTATTCATGCATTCTGTGTATCTGCAGAAAACAATCAGTCTAATGCTGCCACCGCATTGGCTGTCTTTCTGTCCCGTTTTAGTAAACTGGACAGATTATATTATTATATAATCTGAATTTTTCCAGCTTCTGCACCACAGTAATTTACATATGTTTATTTTGAAGATGAAGCAAAAAGTCTATTTCTACATCAATGTTATATTTAAAAGTTGATGTATTTTCTGAATTTAACAGAATTAAGAGGAAACTATGAGGAGGAAAAACAGTGTTCTATGTAGGACAAAGTTCTAAGCCATGTTAGAAAAAAAACCATTAGACTTTCAGTTAACCATGTGGCTTGTGGAACACAAATGCCCCGAACTTCAGTGGTTCACAGAGGCTTTGTTTTAACTGTAAGGCCCTCTGGATGGGAGTGGATTTGCTGTTTTCTTTGGGATCTTAGTTGTGATAGACACAGTGAGTATCCTAATGTCTGTGTGTCACTGTGTTTCTCATCTATTTTTTAAAAATAGATTCTATTTTTTGTGTAAACCACATTTGGGAATATCTTTAATGCTAGCATCCATTCAAGAAGTCCATGTATTTTCCAAAAACCAGCAAAGGAAGGTAGGACACCTTCTTCAGGACAAGGAGAACAGATCAGGTGAAGAGCAGCCTAAGTATATATATTTTTGAGTTTTTTCTTTAATGCCACACTTAGAAGAATATGAAATTAAAATCAGCATGGAGTAAATCTCTGGCATACTTGATGGGAAAATAACATAGTTTTAACCCTTTGTAGCTTTTCAGAAATTTTGACTATTACATTCATGGTGATTGTGGTCTTAACCCCATTTTTTTTTTCAGAACTGCATGTCGTTTTTCTCTTTTTGAGTCCCTAAGCTCATCAGACATGAGGAAGGTAGTGGTGACCATCCAAGTTAATGACTAAAGGGGATGAGAACACATGATTTTACACAAGCCTTGAGTGGGAGTGTGGTCCAGGGTAGTCAGTTTGAGTCTTTCAGTAAAGGGTATCTGCAGGCCTGCCAATGGCATTATCAATCACTTTGGGTCTCTTCATTTAATAAGTAAAACTTCTTCCTTCTGTATTTTCTTAGCACGGAGTGTCACATCTATCCACACATCAGTGCATCCAATCATCATGTATTTATTGAGTATCAACCATGTGTCAACAGAAAAGGATTCGTGTGACCTTGGTGCTTAGGATGGGGCTGGGCATGAAGAAACTGTGTGTTAACTGGGGCACACTAGCAAGCTATAGGTATTTTTTCCATTAATTTAGAATGAGTCAAGTCTACTCATTTAGATTTTTGCCAACAGTAATAAGACAATCAATGCTATAGTAGTTGGCACAAATCACACTTCTGCGTCACATTCCATCAACTCTTGCATACATCCGCAGAGCCAATGGCTAATCCAGAATTCAGTCCTCATGAGCCGTTCGGTGTGCGTGCGCCTAGAGAGCCAAATAAAGCCATGCACTCCCATCAGCATTTAGCAACCGGAACAAATCTGAATTGTTGTTGTCAACTCTGATAACATCTCATAGACTTTAATTAATTAAATCAAGAATACATCCCCATACAATTATCTTGACTCCAACAACATTTATTAAATTTGGGGGAACAGATGAATACCCCAACTCAAGCAAATTTTTTATTGGATCTGTAAGACTGACTTCATATTAATTTGTTTTTATGTTAACATTTTACCATAAAGTTTATATTTATTATAAAATTGTTTGCTAATAAAAAAATGGGTACCCAATTATATTTTATGGGGGAGAACAGAAGAAATCAAAGTGCATGAATAATCAAATCAGAAGTCATCTTGTAGTTGATGCAAAATTCAAACCCTTGTGATGTTTAATACTGGACTATAATCCCAATGAGCATGGCAATATTGATGGTATAAGAGACACTGTGATTTGAGAAAAGCACTCATCCACACGCATTTCTCTCCTAACTCAGTCACACCCAACGCCTCAGCTGTGTCTTCTTCTAGTCTTCCTAAATGGCTTTTGTTCTGAACCAGTAGGAGCTGTCAGCCTCAGAGAACAGTTAGTCTGCCTGGGCAAAGAAGGGCTCGGTGAAAGGAATAAATGTCCGAGAAATATTTTTAGTGCTTGACATATTCCTGAGGACATCTACATATACCCAGGCAATAGAAGTAGCTTGGCCCCTCAAAGACGAATTAAGTCCAAGCATAGCTCAGGGTCCCCTCATCCTCGGGCAGCCAGTCTTGGGTCCTCAGTCCCCTAGCGTTGCCTCCTGGAGCATCTAAACTTCAGGCAACCAGACAAGCAGACCAGACAGGCACTTTGCCCTCCTACAGACACTTCACTATCACGTAGATCACCGAAAGGAGAATGCTGGAAGTCCAGAAGGGTGCAGGCTGGTTAGAGACAAATGGTTGTACAACGAATAAATGAACAGAGCCGCGAATAGGATATTTCGACTTCTGAGCACCCAGGCTCCCGTATTCAGTGAGAGTGGAGTACTGTCTGATGGCAACTGGCTTTACAGCTGCCAGGTCATTTGAGTTTTGAAACATGACAGTTTTATACTTTTATGTTGAATCTGTTGTTAAATGGCAACAATAATATGAAGACACTTTTGTGGCACAAATCAAAGATAGATTTGAAGCATCAGGCTGCAAGTTGAATTTAAGGATTCAAACATGTTTATAACATAGATATTTGCAGCTCTCCATTTCCTAAAATCATACACCTGCTAGAAGCAAGTGCCTGGGCTTTAAGAGTAGCTAAAGGGCAGAGGCTCCTCTTTCCTTTGGCAAAAAGAAAGCCAAACCCTAGGGTCAAATTTTCGTATCCTATTCCTCTTCCTTTGAACTTCTGACCAAGAGTCAGGCTTCCTCAGAGCAAAGGCTATGTTAGCTTCCACAAACAATCTGACCAAAGTCTTTTTCATCTCTGAGACGATGGGGACCAAAGAATTCTGCAATGAAATCAACAGCTCTCAGAAACAGAGCCTGACAGGTGCCAATGGTCATAGATCACCAGCCTTCCAATCGATTGCAAGTGACCTCTCACTGTTCCGTGACCAAAATATTTTACAAAACCTTTCGACATGCACCATTTCATTAGCTTCGCATCTTGAAGAAGAAATATTCTCTCTCTATTACAAATAAATAAAGTGACTCTCACAAAAGTGAATTATCAGGCAAGTTTATAAGGCTGGGAAGTAGTGACTTGGGGACTGTGATCGCCAGCCTGAGGGTTTTTTCATCAAATTGTCCATTATTTTCCTTCGGGGCTACACATGTAGTCTAACTCTGTTTCACTAAATTCCCACAAGACCTTGCAAAAGGAAATCATTCAGTGACATAATCCAATTTAAATAGCAACATTTGTCATAACCAAATTACTATTTGTGACAGTACTTACCATATATGTCCAGTGGCAACTGGAAAACTAAATTATCGACAAAGCCAATTAAAAAATGACAGATTTTAACTTTAGCAATAATACACAGAATATATGACATTTAAATATATTAACGTGAATATTGATATTAATACCCTCATTGATTAGAGAGCCATTTCACAGATGACAGGTCAATGTATCCCATTTTGACAGGAAGGCAACTTGGTAAGATTCTTTACTAAAATGTATATCTTCTAAGTTTATTTAGGAGCTCCTAGGCATATGAAGTGTTATTTCCTTCTGGTGGTTTTCAAACCTTATTATGCATGTGTATCACTGAGGGATCTTGTTACAATGCAGATTCTGACGAGCAGATCTGGGTGACCCTCGAGAGTCTTCATTTCTAAGGAGCCTCTGTCAGTCACTGCCAGGACCATGTAGAGAGTGACAGAATCTTGCCGCTCTCTGGGGGTGGATCACCAATAACTCATGACCTGTTCTTTCCACATTCTGTATAGAAACTTACATTCTGTTTTAAGCAAATGGTTGAAAATGAAGTCCTTTCTAGCGCTTTTGTTTTGTTTGACTGCAGTTTTGTTGTTATAATATGTGGCTTCAGTGACAATGTGTGTGAATCCCTGACACTAGACTGCTGTATGCTAAGTCCATCTTACCTTCTCTATGAGTATCCTGTGTGTGACATCATGTTTTCTAACTTCATATGTTCAAAACTTTTTTATTTTTTTCCCAGCACCGGGGATTGAACTCATGATCTCGCACTTGCCAGGCAAGTGCTTAGGCCACTGAGCTAGATCCCCGGCCCTCAAAACTGTTTTTTTTTTTTTGACTGCACAGTTTCTTCCAAAATTCCAAGCAATTTTGCCCTGTCTTAGCATTTCCTCCCAGTCAGCAAATCCCCTGTGTCCTGCATATGGTTACCTGAAGACATTTATGGATGGTAATCACGGTCCCTGCTGTGCAGCCTCTTTTCTAGGCCATAAAGATTTAGTCGCAGTCTCCTCTCATGCTTTATACTCCTGGCCCTTGTTACATGTTTTCAGTCCTTTTCATACTGATTTCCTATTTCCTCCGAGGGTGGGGTGAGTGAAAAGGACAGTGTGTCATTGAGAGGCTTAGTCTCAGAAGCACTATTTCCGAGGGAACCGAGACATGACTGGAAATGGGGCAGTAATTGAGGGACAGAGGCCTGTCTTCTTACCCTCACGCCCTGAGCACTCCTTCCATTGTCTGTATTCCCAGAAAGCACACAGCATACTCCTATATCAAGGCTTATATTTTATGGACTGCTCTCCCACTAAGATTCTTGAGGACATTAAAATTCTCAGACTATTTTGAATAATGAAGTCACCAAACATAAATTTCAATGTTCGCAGATAGTTTACTTGAACATACATAAAACAAAATCCAGTAAAAACACCACAAATATTAGCCAGACTGATAAGCTAGAAAAATTGAATGAACACGGGTATATACTATGTATATAGGGGCTGTCAAGTCTGAACGTCTGAAAACATAGGGCAGCACATCATCAGATACGGACTGAAACCCAAGCATGAGCCGAAGCTGAAATCCACAGCTGCAAGTTTTTTATTCTTCCGGAAATTTAGGGGATTGCTTACCTTTAGAAGACATCACATGTGACTTTGGATCTGCAGGATGCAGAGAACTTGATTAAAACATTTTTTTTGGAAATAGGAGACTAGAAGAGCTGCACCCTTAATGCAAGAAAAACTTTCCCTACTGACAAAGGGAAGAAACAAAAAAGTTGCAGAGAAAAATGAAGGAAAAAGTCACCTATGAGAAATCGAAGCTCTAATTTTTTATTGCAAATAGATCCTAATATCATAGGTACTCTACTTCTGTGAAAAACAAACATTAGCGGGAAGCTTGATCCCACATTCACAAGTGTGGAGCATTCATGGAAGCAATCACAAACTCACTCTTCAAGGACAGTTAAAAATCTAGGGGCAGAGGAATGCCCTGGGGGGGGAAATACAGGCAACAGTGAGGATGAGTTCACAGTGGGGAGAATATACACTCTCACAGACCACGTCAGGAGGTGCACATGATGAAGGAAATTTTTTTGTTGGCACCAGGGATTGAACTCACGACCTCGTGCTTGCCAGGCAAGCGCTTATGCCACTGAGCTAAATCCCCAGCTGATGGAGGGAATCTTAAAGACAAATATCCCAAATTCTTGAGGTTAACAAAATGACACCAGAAAGTCAGTTAAAAGTGACTAAAGAGATAAAAGTAGGAATGGATCCTGCAGTGAAGGAACTACTGGACAGGGGCAGATTTGCAAAAGATTCAAAGAGAACTTCAAAAACAAAAAAGAGAAATTGAAATTCTAAAAATTAATGTATACTTTGAGATTTTGCTAAGATCTTTAATGTTCTAGTCACTTCACTACACAGGGGTATTATCAATTACTTTTGCTTGCTTAGTGTTCAAAGTATTAAGCACAGAAAGTTCTAAATATTTTTTAGATTCTGCTGATAATCAAAATGAGGATATTGGAAAAGACATTCTTAGGTATGTAAACCTTGACTTCAGCTTCATTTTCCTAACCTTTTTAAAAACATCCACAAATTCAGTAATGTACCTCGCTCTCTTCAATGCTTCAAACGTTTTTTGACAACATATATGCACACCCTCTTGACTACTGATTAAAAAGCATAGTGGCACAACTACTCATAACTAGTGGGCAAAGTTTTATTACCTTTAGTTTGATTTATTTTATGTACGCCTTAAACCTTATTTTAATTTTGAGAATTTGCTAATGTTTCCCATTCTTCTAATGAGGCTAGAATAAGTTATCTCCCACTGGAAATGCTGCAAATTCTGTGTTATTAAACATTGTTTTTTTGTTGTTGTTGTTGTTAATAAAGTTGTAATTCAGGGTTTTGGCACAAGTTTTCTTTTAGAATCCCTTTAGGGTCACTCCACCAGTGG
>RJWT010030135.1:0-14721 GCA_004365215.1 Cuniculus paca | reverse complement strand
TGTTTTTCATTTCTTCTTTTAACTGAGATAGTATTTCTGTTCTAATTTCTTTTATAGCCTCATGAAGTTGTTTCTTTACTTAAGTTGCCATCAATTCAGACACTTCAGCTGTGCAACTCCTGATTTCTCCCATGTTTACATCTCCTGGGTTTGCTCTGCTTGGGTTGGAGGTCAGAGACTGCCTTTTGCTTCTTTGTCTTGACATATTCCTGGGTTCTTCTGGACAAGTAGATAGTGGGGTCCCAGGCATTTCCTGCATTAGCTACAGTTTCTCCAAAGCATGACTGTTTGGTTCTCCTGGCCAGTGGTGGCTTCAGGTATCTGATGATGGCCATTGGGTGCACTGTGCATGGCTGGCTGCTGCTTTTCCCAACCTGTGTTGGCTACTGGAGGCAGGGAGCCTCCACAATGGTGGCTAGAGTGGGGGGGGGGCCTGGCTGTTGCCTCCTGGACCTGAGCTGATTACCAGCTTTGCCAGTGTCTTTTTGAGAATTGTTTATGTCTATGTTCATTAAGGAGAGAGACCTACAGTTCTCTTTTTTGGTTGAATCCTCTGGTTTTGATATTAGGGTAATGCTTACTTCCAGGAATAAATTTATGAATATTGCTTCCCTTTCAATTTCATTGAAGAGTTTGAGAAGTAGCAGTATTAAGTCATTTTTAAATTTCTTGTAGAATTCAGCAGTGAATCATCAGGCCCTGGGCTTTTCCTTGTTGGTAGGTTTTTAATTACTCCTTCAATTTCATTGACTGATATTGGGTTATTTGGGATTTTTGCGTTTTCTTGATTCAGTTTTGGAAATTCATAAGTATCTAGGAATCTGTCAATTTCTTCTGCATTTTCCATCTTATTAAAATACAATTTCTCAAAGTAGGTATTGATGGTCTTGTGGGTTTCTGCAGGATCTGCTGTGATTTCACCATTTTCATTCCTAATTCATAGATTTTAGCCTTTTCTTTTTTGATAAGATTGGTTAAGGTTTTGTCAATTTTATTTAATCTTTCAAAGAACCAACTTTTCAATCAATTGGTTCTTTGCATTGTTTTGTTGGTCTCCATTGCATAAATTTCTGCTCTGATCTTTATAATTTCCTCTGTCATACAAGCTTGCTGCTTGACTTGCCTTTCTTTTTCTAGTTTCTATTTGACCCAGATATTCCCCTTCTTTGTATCTTCCTGAAAGAATTAAAGGCATCATACCACAGCGATATATGCACACCCATTTCTATAACAGCATGTTCTGCCAGTCTAATTCTTTTAATTAATGAATTAAGACCATTAACATTGGTGGTTATGACTGATATGTATTGCCTTATCCCTGTCATGTTAGTTTCCTGTTATTGGCTCCCCTTTTCCCTGTTTAATTGTTTGCCTTGACTGGTGGATTCATTCTGTTGGGATTCATGGTGCTGTAATTCTTATCTCTTTGTAGAATGCCTTCAGAACATTTTGGAGTGCTGGTCTGGTATTCACAAACTTCCTCAGATGTTCTTTGTCATGGAAATATCTTATTTCTGCATCAATTTTGAAAGATAGTTTTGCAGGCTACATCAAAGTAGGTTGGAGATTGTTTTCTTTCACTTCAAGCTCTCCTTGACCTGAAAGTTTGTGTTGAGAAGTCTGCTGTGATTCTGATGGGCTTTCATTTATAGGTGATTGCCTTTTGTTTGTTTGTTTTCTCTAATAGCTTTTAATTTTCTGCTCTTGTGTTGAACCTCTGGAATTTAACTGTTATATGCCTTGCTGTAGATTTCTTTTGATCATGGCTAATCAGAGTTCTATATATCTCACTTATCTTTATGTCAAATGCTTATTCCCTGCTGGGGAAGTTTTCTGCCATGGTATCTGTGAACAGGTTCTTTATGAAATTTGTGGTATCTCCTGTTTTTTTTTACTGACTCCAATCAACCTGAAGCTATTCTTCTATTTTTAAGAAACCTTTCTTTTCATGATCCCTAACCATAGTCCTGTCTTCTTTATCTGAGATTCTGTCCTCATATTGGCTCATTCTCCTGCATATACTTTCAATGGCATTTTTAATCTACTGGATATCTATTTGAATCTGTTTCATGGATTCCATTTCTTTCCTGTTGGGTGTTCATGGTTTCCATCATTTTCTTAAACTCTCTCTCTCTCTCTCTCTCTCCCTCCTTTTCAGCCTGTAGCTGCTCGAGAGTCACTGAACATGTCTTGCATTATGGTCACCATCTCTGTGGTTATCTGAGAAATTATTTCTGATTTTACTTTTTTCTAGAGCCTCATTAACTTGCTTTGTTACTTCAGCTATTGCTACAGAGATTCCAGGTGGGTGGCTTTCAGATTGTCCCACCTCATTGTCCCCTGGGTTTGCCTTTGCTGAGCTGAATGTCTGGGTTTCTATTTGTTTAAGTGTCTTCTCATTTTCTGTTTTTGTTTTGTTTTGTTTTGTAGTTTAATGCCTGGGTTGATGTCAGTGGTTGATGCTTTATTGCTAATATTTAGAACCTTTAGGAACCAACTACTTTCCAGAGGTGTCTTCCAAGTACAGCTGCTTTTTGGGTATTGAATCTGTTGTAAGATCCTACTTTTTTAATTTATTGAGGATGAGAAGTTGCTGCCTACTTGGCCCAGCCCCTGGTTCATTGGCATTGGCCTATAGCATTTTTTATGACCCTTAGGCAATCTCAGTCTTGGAATACCAGAAAGTGCAACTGGTTAGAATAATTATGTCACTTTGGCTAAAGTGATACAATCAGCAATAACAATAGTATCAAACACAGCCTAGAAAATGACAAACTGAGCTAACTTAACATTCCACCTTTAACCATACAAACTAGAAAATTTGTGATTATATGACAAAATCTAAAACAAACCAGAAAATTATATGCAGTAAATAAGCCCTCAATATGGCAATTTTATCCTCAGGGATAAAACTTAAAAGCAGCCAGGGAAACAAGGAGAGAAACAGAAGAAGATAAGAGATTTGAAGCAAGGCTGGAGGACAAAGGAGGATCACACAACCTTTGGGAAACTGATGAAGTCAGGAACGAAAGAGAGAAAGAAGAAACAAAAACAAGAACAAAACAGAACAATAAAACTATAAATCATGTTCACACTCATAAAAACAAGAACAGTGGGGGGTTATGGCTTCAAGATCTGTAAGAGAATGAATTTCTCTTGTTAAGATACCAAATTTGTGGTTATTTTTTACCCAGTCCCAGTAGATTAATATACCCAGGGAACTTAAAAACCAGAATGATCTTAGAAAAGTGTCTTCTGAAAGCATAAAAACAGACTAGATGGCTCCTGATTTCATTTTCAAAGCCAGTGTCTATACCCCAGGATCCAATGTGCCTAACACTGTCAGCACCCATCAGTTACTACATCATTCCCGGGGGCAATCCAACAACTCATTCTGTCATTACCAAAATACTACCCAGCCACAACTACTCCTCAAAGTCTACACTTCCAAATTAATTTAGACTAAACTGTGCAGTGGAATCATTTTCACATACACCAACAAGAAGCCCTGAAAACTCTGGAAATTCTAATTCAGGAAGTATGGGGAGAGCCCTAGAAAGCCTGAGGATCTTTCTCAACATAATACTTATGAAAACGTGACCAGAGGTGAAACACAAGATGAAATTTATTAACACCAATCCTGAATTCTAACCAAACTACACTGATCACCTGTTCCTACAAAATACTGTCCTTTGGTTCTTGGTATTTTCTCTTTCATTCACCTGCCAATCAACACTTCTGAAGTTCTAGATCAAATTCTCCACCTTGAAGCCTCCCTAGTTAGACATACATTTCCATATACATCCTTCTTCTGAGTCTCCATACTTTTTCCTCTATATAGTACTTAACACTCTAATAAAATGTGTCTAGCACATAAGCATCCCAAGCCTAAGAAATCTTATCTTTGTCTAATGTTATCTATCATACATCTTTATGTGCACCACACACATACACACACACACACACACACACACACACGAATTGCCAGACACTGATTCAATTGATTAATTATGAGAGAATCTGGATTTAAGAGACACCATACAAGCTCAGCTGGGAAAGCTCCATATATGGCTATGTTCAATAGGGCATGTCATTTCTACTGTTCTGTTTATCATCAGGTTATATTTGCAAAGCACATTAACACTTAAAATTTCATTTATATAAAAAAAATTTACTAGACAGCGCAGAAACTGAACTAAAAGATTCTTAGTCTAGGAGTCATGAGCTTCTAGGGACCATGAAACCCCTGATGTTATATGCACCATTTGCAAATACACTATATGAGGTGTGATTACAATTTACGGTGAATGTACAAATTTTTTAAAAAATTTATTACAAGATATGTTGTCACTAATACCCCTCAAACTACTTCCCTTGACTTTGAACACTTTTTTCCTCATTCTTGCCACTTCCTGGATAATTCTGGAGGTCCACTTTTGTATCTTTACCAGCGGTGACCAAAAATTTAGTGAATGCTCTTCCTGAAAACCATCCAGAGGAAAAAGGTAAGTTTGTAAAAATATTGGTGTCTTCATCTGCCTTATTTACCAGATCTGGCATTGTTAGACTCATTCTTCACCAAAGTCAAAATGAGCAAAAAAGGTAATGTTTTGAATCAATTTCAGGACATTAAGGCAGCCATAAGAGTGCAACTAAAGGCATTCAAGAAAGAGGACTTCCAGAACTGCTTCAGAAAGTGGCAAGAATGATCTGTTGTGTTAGAAGAGTTAGGGCAGGGGGTTTAACTCAGCGGCCTAGGCACCTGCCTGGCAAGTGTGAGGTTGTGAGTTTGATCCCTAGTGCCACAAAAAAAAAAAAATAATAATAATAATAAAGTCATAGAAGTAAAAGGTTATTTTGAAGGGAGTTAAGTGCAATGTTGGAGACAGGACGGTACAGGGTTAAGTTGCTCAACACAAGGACCTCTGTGTTGGAAAAGAGCACATGCACAGTGCTCTGAAGTCAATCGATAACACCACAGCTGAGGCAGCTGAGGACAGGGCTGCTGACACATCCCACTCCTGGCAAGATTTACGGCTTGGAGAAGTCTTTCAACTGACTCCCAAGGTCCTGCTCAGTTCCCGTGCTTGCTTAAGTATCCCCTTCTTTTGTTTGACAAATAAATATGGGTTGGCCAGAGAAGTTCTTTGTCTCAACCCCCAGGGAATCTCAAAATCTGAAAGAGGATTTTTGACCTTCCTGGATCCCTAAAAATCATATTACTTGCCCCTTTTAAGCCATTCGTTGTCCACTCATTTAGGAGATTGGGGTCAGTCTAAGACCCTGATGCAACATGTCACTTATTTCTGCAATAAATTTTAACATTCCCTGGTTTTATACCTCATATGATAAAAGCATACAATATGCTTATACAGTAGTGCCTTGGTTCACAAATGTGACTCTTCCCATGATTCTGGTCACAGACCAAGTTGGACAAGAACAAAATCAAATTCAAAGCTTAGGGTCAAGATTGACCTTATGGGGAAATTTGATTCAGTTCTTGTCCAGTTCAGTCCGTAACCAGAATCATGGAAAGAATAGAGCTCATGAACCAGGCTACCACTTGTATGTTTTTCTAGGGAAACAATTCATTACTTTCATCAGATTCTCAACAGTTTTTAAGTAGTAACTATAATGTGCGTAGTAACTATAATGATTGATGCTAAAATATGGATTTGCTTGTTCACACGGGTCAAAATTGTATGTATACCCAGGGATTTAGGTCAGTGGCTCAAGCGCTTGCCCGTTAAGTGCAACGTCGTGAATTCAATTCCTGGTACCAAAAAACAAACAAACAAAAAAATAGTACATATACAAAGAACCTCACTTACTACTGTACTCAGATTTTGTCTCTCAGGATGATACTGGTAATCTCCAAAGTATTTTTCCTGTGGTCACTGCTCCCACTTAGCTTTTTTTTAGTGGATAAACCTCTTCCTGATCAACAGTATATATTAAATGTCCATGGTATTTTCAAATCTTAACAAATCTCTAATGAACTTAGTGAGTAGTTTTGATGTTAAATCTTATATACCCTCTGAAAATATGTTGTCAAAAACACACAAATTAAGTGCTAACTCCCCATGAGTGTATTCATTATGCATGGCAAACACATACTAAAAAAAATAAAATAAAATATAAGCAATTTAAAAGTATTTCTCTTTGCCATTAATTTTTCCCACCTACAGAAATAAAAATAAGGCACAAAAAAAGAAAATGCCTATCTGTAAGACAAATTTGTGTAATAATGTTTATTTAAAACTAACCATGAGTTTTTTCACTGTGACTGGACCATTTTTCACCTCTCTTATTTCTATATACCAAATACTAAACTTTTGTCCACAAGACATACTGGGTCGGGTTCAAGAATATGATCGATCCAAAGGGTATCTTTATCTTTTTAAAAACTACTTAGCTACAAAAATGGTAAGTTAGTCACTTATAAGACTTATCATTTTTTTAAAAGATTTTTAATTAATCATATTTATCACAAACAATTAGTGTGCAATAAAAGCCAAATACATTCCTTGGGGCATAACAGAGGTAAGCAAAACAATGTTAATAGAATTAACATTTTAAAAATAAAATATTTTTAAATGATAATATAAACATCATGAAATATTACCATTAGCTGACAAGAGAAAATAGGAAGATCTGTTTCGATATAAACATAAAAAACAAAATTTCAAAAGAACTTATAATTTCTAGAAAGTAAGCAAGTCATAGAGCTTCCCTTCAAAAGCATGGAATAATCTACAAGTGATGTGTCTCATTTCCATCCACAACATGAAGCATATTTAACATTCAAACATACCAGTAGTTCTTTCAGCTAATAGGAGACCAAGTCCCCATTTCCTTATCTACAAAGAGTTTAGTTGGGTGATTACATGATAATAGCTCTTTAAATGTGTACAATTTTAAATAGTGACAATTACTTGCTCTTTTCTATTTATTGCTTTACACATTTCAATGTGCATGTTACTGACCAGATATGTACAATATTTTTAAAAAACAAAAGTAATAATTTATACAGTTTACAAAGGTCAAATCCTAACCACAGATGCCTTTCATCCAGTCCAATGACTAGAAACTTGTCAACGCCAGAAACTGCCAGGTACTGCATCAGGTCAAAAGAAGCCTAAACCGTATATCCAGATTAATTTTTTCCTTTTCAAATGCTTTCATTCTTCTTAAAGAAACATTCGCAATTCCTCTGCTTTGCAACTGGCAATAGCTCCATGAGCAACGCCTTACATCACAAATCAAAGTCTTTTCCTACCCAAACACTACTGTTAATTTAAGGATTTTACCACTCATATCAAATTGAAATGTCTAGATCCCAAATACCTGGGTATGAAATATGCAAATCTGCCAAAAGAAATTAGACATTTTTCTTCTTTTCTTTTAATATAACCCACTATATAATAGTGAACTAAATATGTTTGTTTCATAGAAACAACTTACATTTGCCAGTACAAGGCAAATGGTCTATGTACAGATACATGAGGACTGCCTAACTGACAGTGAGTGTTGCCGACCAGGCTCCAAACCAATGGAGCTAATACGGTGCTGCTCTCTGCTGAATGGACTTTCCCTTCAGGATACGTCGGATCTGGAAGAGAAAGAAACAGGATTTGTGAGACTGGTTAAATGACTGTTGCATTACTAGGAACTGCACACCGCACCTGGAGCCTTTACACTAAGCTACATCGCCAGTCGTTTTCCATTTTTTCTAAGTTTTAAGACAGGGTCTTCCTCAGTTCCTAAGTTGCCTAGGCTGGGCCTCAACTTGGGATCCTCCCGCCTGAGCCTCCCAGACTGGTAGGACTTCAGGCATATGCCATAACGTCAAGCTTGTGAGGTTTATTTCTGATGGTCAAAGCTATATATATTCCTGTTGAGTTTCATTCCTTTCCTATACATACTGGTGCCTCAGTTCACAAATTTAATTTGTTCCATGACTTTGGAAAACATGGCCACATTTATGTACATGTCTACACATGTTTGTCACCTGATACAGAGTTTGTAAACAAAAATAAAATGTTGCCAAATGCTTCTGTTCACAAAAAAAAGTGTTCATGAGCCAAGGCACCATTGTACTCTATATCACTCCTCCTACCTAGTAAACATACGAAAAACATGCATGATATTCATCAAGATTTAAGACTTTTAAAAATATCACAACTCCTTTTAAAGCTAATTTCAAGTTTCCAGTAATGATCCTTGAGTGCAAGACAGTAAAATATTTTCAATTGAAATCATCTAAAGTTGAAAATCTCCAATTACTTAAATAAGGCCTATATCCCTTCCTAATCTTTTGTCGTTTGTAGGAACATTTATATAAGAAAGTAATGATGGTGTATTGATTTTATGGCCAAGTCTGACGATTTTATTCTCTTTCTCTCAGACTACAACAGACTAAAACAGACAATTTAGAAAAAGACAACGGGGGTAAAGGACACAACTGATAGCTGCTAAAAAGCAGCACATCCAGTAAGTGCAGACTGATAATAAAGGCAAGGGAAAAAGATTCTCTCCCCAGCAAACACACGCAAGAGCAAAGAGAGGAGTTAATACAAGGATATTTACTGAAGAGACAAATGGACCTCTGCATCTCAGTAATCCCTGGGAGCAGTTTTATTGCTACACACCACAAACAGCCATGCAGAAGCAAAGACTGGGCTTATGACTGCCATCTATTAGTTAATGTAAGACTTCTGTCCTTGAAACCTCTGTATCAACTTTCTGACAATTTACTACAAACTATTCAGTGGTAAACTACCAAGAAATTAAGTTGTAAAGACCTTTACAAAGAGTAATTGCAGTAACATTATGGTCATAATGACAGCCAGGAATCAAAAAAAAGGCTAACGTGCATTTCATGTATTTTGTTAACTAAGACTGTAATGACCAAACTCAGACATTCTGATTTCCCCCTACCTCAGGAAAAGAGTTCCATCAAAAATATTTTAACTTCTTAAATTCTTATTATCTAGAAAGTTCACATGAAGCTATTCAATCCTCAAGGACAGCACATAACTACATTTGGTTAGTAAAGCATAATTTTGTTTAAGTTATAAAACACTTGCAGCCAGGCATGGTGACACACGCCTGTAATCCCAGCACTCAGGAAGCTGAGGAAGGAGGGCTACCATGAATCTGAGGCCAGCATGGGCCACATAAGCAAATTCAAGGCCAGCCTGCACTCCATAGGGAGACTCTATCTCAAAACAAAATAAAAAACAAAAACAACTACTTCTAGGTTCCAAATTACATGTATAACCTTTGCATTTCTTGTGCAGTATCACTTTGTACAGTACACAGAAATAATTTTCACAGTTGATGTTCACTGAGCATTTACTATGTGCCTCGAAATTTTTTGAACATTCGCTAGCTATCATCAACTCATCTAATACCCACAAGATCTGAAGCTTCACAGCTAAAAAAAGATTCTCTTCCTATGGTATCTGCAGGAAGCTCTCTTAGTACCTTCTCTTTCATCAGCTTCCAAACCCCAGACTTAACTCTAGTCTGAAACCAAGTTTGTACCATGAAGAGGACAAAAAAAAAAGGAAAAAAACTATCTGAGTCCATGGATAAAGCACCAATTTTCTTACTCTTCCCTTGGAAACAAAGTAACTCCAAAGTGCTACAATAACCACTGTGACAGTGGAACACTGACAGTGTGCCCCTGCAGAGGACCAGCTGGTCTTTATCCCACGCAGCCTCTTGCCCTCTATGCTTCAGACCAGAGTGCCTACAGCGCTTCCTCTCCAAGCTGTGACCCTCACCTGTTCTCCCACAGGGCCATCAGGAACCAAATGCACAGGCTGTTCATTCTCCAAGTTCCGGGTACTTGGGTCTGCACCCTTCCTCATCAGCAGGCGGACGGCATCCAACTGTGTAACCCGGTACTGCAGGCTGGCAGCAACGTGGAGGGCAGTGTTTCCATTGTAAGCCTGAAGACAAAGAAATGAAATAACACGTGTCAGGAAGGGGGGACTTTCATGAAAGAACTCGAGCTTGAAGAAGGTATAAAGAAGATCATTCCCAGTCTGGAGTTATTAAAACTTTCAAAAAGTACCTTTGCATTCACAAAAGACAGGCAACTGGGCAGCTCCAAAAAGAGGCGAATGAGTTCCAGATTTGCTTCTTCAGCTGCCAAATGCAGGGCTGTGCGGCCACTTTTTCGATCCTTGTCAAAGTTAAGAAAAGACATACAATGCCAATTCAGATTCCGTGCCTTAGAATACACTCTTCACCCTGTCTCTCGAATGTCTGAATCAGCCTTAGAAACTTACTTTGAATGTCTCCTTCTCCACAAAGACTTCCTGAAGCCCAAACTAAATAGAATCTTACTCCTCTGGAACTCCCCATTAATTTGTCTTCTTGCCTCTTACTTACCACAGGTTACTCTTGTATATGTGGTGGCCATAAAATGTAAAGACATAAAATACTTTCTTATTGAGTATGATATCAGTAAGCCATTTATTATGACTGCCCTGTGTTTTCAGAGTTGGTGGCCACTATGCAGAGCTATAATAAACTACAGCTCTGTTAGACAGGAAGCCCAAAGGCCCAAATGATTTATAATGTAGGCACCCCCACAAATAAGTGCTCTGGGCCATAGGAAACACTCAGTAAATAAGCCCCAAATTTAAAAATAAAATATTTTCCAGTTCAAAAAACAGATTAAGTCCAAACTACAACAAAGGAATCCTTACAAACAGCACTATCTGTCAGCATATGAAAACTGAAGTCAAAATGCCATGAATTTTGAGCATTTTCTTTTCCTTTCAAAGAAAGACTAATTTATTGACAGCTAAATGATCATTTTAGACAATAATAATTTATAAATGACAAGCAAATCAAGAAAGCAGATTAAAGGTTCTTTTAGAATTTATACTTCTTCACTACTTGTACACTGCTATTCACTGTTCAATTAAAAACGAGGAAAAAAAAGTTTTCATCTGTATTATGAGTAAGGTCTTTTACTATAACCCACCCCACCTCTAACCTCTTCTGTGAATTTACCTTTGCTTCTACTAATGCCCCCATTTGAATCAGACACTTAATGGTATCAACCAGACTCTTGTTCTTCAGTAAAAGCTCCTGAACTTCAGGTGAGTGAGGCTGTTGGTTCCTCTGGAGTTCATGCACCACAGCATTGTGGGCCAGGACTGCACAATGGAGAGGAGTCAAGCCTAGGAGAAGAGATAATAAAAGAATCATCCATCATCCTGTCGAGTCTTCTGGTCATTCTACAAGAACAAACCTTGAGGATGAATGCCTCTCACTTTACCTATAAATGGGCTCCACAAAAACTAATAAGGCAATCTGAATATGCCTTCTGTTAGGGTTTAGTGCTATTTTTACATACAGAACACTGCAGTTCTAACTCCCTCTCTTCCTTTTTAATATGATACTTAATGCTCTACAATCATATGGGCCTCATTTTCCACATGGTGTATATCCAGTTAAGCTAGTTGCTTACCGTCATAGTTAGTTGCCTCAAGATCCACAAACTGATTGCTCCTCACTGCTCCCTTCTGAATCGCCTGCAGATTTTCAAAACAGATAACCATCAGCTAAAGACAAGGTACACAGATACTTATCTCCTAGTAACCCAAGAAATAAATACATCAACTCAAAACAGATTACTGCAACACGCAAGACACATGCAACTAGTAATAGCCAAGCCCTGTCTCTTGGGACCTGGATATTGGAAGCCGGGTTTGCTGCCTCTTACCTGAAGCACCTGGGAGTGACCCTTCTCGGCACAGACATGCAGAGGTGTCCGTCCCCAGTAGTCTGTGGTGTTCACCTGGGCCCCGAGGTTCACCAGATCCTGCACGATGAGATGCTGATTGGCAGCCACTGCAACCTGAAAGGCACTCTGTGGATATTCAAAGAAAAATAATTTTCTTAACCATATAACATCACCATAACAAAGCTATGAAACTAAACTCCCCAGAGAAAATAAATCCCACTCACAAGCAATCAACAAAAGACAAGGAAACTAAAATAAGCATAGGAAGTGGCTTAAATATATATGGTCTCTGGTCAAATAACTACAAAGCTAACATTAATAACTTCAAGGCTGATGATGGCAAGAAGTCAGTATCTCAAAGTTAATATTAACTAAGTCTCTGTTGACCTTTAGCACTGACACAGCCTACCCATGACACTGGGCATTACTCACTTCACCATCACCGCTCCTCTGCCATTTCAGACTCACCTGGCCATTGTGCTCTTTAATATCCAGCATGTGAAGTGCATTCATCTTTCTTGCAAGAACATAGGAAAGTGCCCTTCTCCCTTGGGCAACAGCAATATGGAGAAACCTGGTGAACAAGGAAAGGAGAAGAGGTGAATTCTTAGTTTCACAAAGTTTAACTTTTTTTTTTTTTTTTTGTGGCACCAGGGATTGAACTCACAACCTTGCGTTTGCCAGGCAGGAGCTTAGACCACTGAGCTAGATCCCCAGCCCTGTTTTTGAGACAGGGTCTCACTATGCCGTTCAGGCTAGCCTTGAGCTTACTTTGTAGCCCAGGCTGGTCTCGAACTCACAACGATCCGCCTGTCTCAGCCTCCCCAGTGCTGGGATTAAAGGCGTGAGCCACCACGCCCTGCTCAAAGTTTGACTTTTAAAAAATTCTTCTGCAGCCCTTTTTTGATATGTATTAGTGCACTCAAATGAAACCAGAAAGCTAATTTGTCTTTTCTGCTAGACTGATAATATATGTGAACTGGAGGAGTTGGACTAAGAGAGAGAAAAATGCCAAACACCATGTTGTTCACTTTATTATTTTTTAATACCCATAAAAATCCTATTAGGGACGCATTACCATTTACACATAAAAAAATAGAGGCACAGAAATTTTCAACAACTTGCCCAAGATCATAAAGACAGCAAGACAGATTAGGATTCAGTCTACAATTCAACCTACAGCTTAAACTTCATCATGAAATAATTGTTTCTGCTCCATAGACACTATCTTCTAAGAGCAACTTTTCAAAGACATACATATATTCTGTAACTTAAAACAAGTAGTATTTTTAGTCAAAAAATAAAAGGAAGACCTTTTCTTAAAATAGTAACTAGTACCGAGCAGCATTTCTACCTACACTAGTCAGCTAGGTTAGCCAAACACTAAGATTGACCTTGCTAGACTCTAGACAACAGCAGTGCCCACTAGGCTCGACATGTGTGTCCTACTAAATTAACACGAGATGGAAGAATACTCACGTGTCACCGTCTGCATCCTTTGAGAGAAACTGGTCTTGGGAAATATTTGCCAACTTGCTTTCTTCTTGCTCTACTTGCCACTGAAAAAACGACTTCCCTAACTGAGTGGTGGACATTGGATTCCCGATGACGTTTGGGAATGGCAGTGAGGCGTGTACAGTGGCAGAGCCTGTTTCGTGTGCCCCCGCAGCCTCGCAGGCGCTGCTTGGCGTCATGCTGAAGTTCTGCAGGTGAGCGTCATTGTGCGGCTGGGCACTGGGGGAAGTCTGAATGGGAACAGCAATATTCTCGGGTTCCCCGTGACCACTTAGGAGAGATGTGAAACTTTGGTTTGGGCAGAACTGTGGTTCTTGACTATCAAAGAGATTCGGTTCATAGTTGGGGGACTGGGAAGTTCTAAAATAAGGATTATATTCCAGAGACGGGTTGTGGGTGTACTGCTGCTGCTGTTGCTCTACGCTCTGGCTCTGTGGAGAATACTGGTACATGGAAGCATGGTCCATCACTTGTGGAGAGCTGCTGACTTGGAATGTTTGATACTTCTGAGGTGAAGAGAAGACCTGTCCTCCATGCAAGTCCTGACACTGCTCTCTGGGGGAGCTCTGAGGTACCACAGAGCTCATCCAGCTAACTTGGACTGTGTTCAGGGAAACTGAGCTACATTCATTCTTAATATTTATAATGTTCTGAAGCAGATCACCACTGCTGTCTGGTTTGGATTCACTGTGATGAACATCTTCCATGTTCTCTCCAGGTGTTGGTGTTTGAGGTGGGGTCTGGAAAGAAATAAAACGCAATTTGAATACTGACTTCCTTCTAAAATTCTAGGGGCTGTGGGTGGGTAGCTCAGTGGTAGAGCACACGCTCTATTGGTTCAATCCCTAGCCCCAAAATATAAATAAAATTTTAAAATAAGATTATTCCAGAAATGATATCTGAAGGGTATTGAGAGGGAAACAGTGAGACACTCACCAAAAACTGGGTATGTAATGGGGCTGGTCTTTTGCAAGTTGGTCCATCAGACTGAAAATCGAGTCCTTTCCTTTTCCTACTGTATGACACTGTATTCTTCAGTTCTGTATGCAAGAAAGGGATATGCAATCTATGATTATTTTACTGTACAAATTTTACCCGTAACACTAAATTATTTTACTCTAAAGTGCCATAAAATTTTGAATAGAAATGACTCTAAAAAAAAAAAAAAGTGACTCTTACCTGTGAACTGCTCTGTGTTTACACTTTGTGTCTATAAGAAAAAAATTTTCAATTTAGTGTACATAAAACGGCTTTCTACTTAAAATTCATCAATACTCATTCTACCACCCTTTACAGTGCACCGCAAATCTCCGATTTCGCTATTCTGTCAATAGCTATTATCTATCTCACTTAGTATCTTTCAACCCCTCCATTTTCATTTTCACCTCAGTTCAACTTGATCAAAATGAAATTAATAAGATCATCTGATCGCTTCC
>RJWT010030134.1:0-14738 GCA_004365215.1 Cuniculus paca | reverse complement strand
TTTTAGTTAGGCAGAATACATTCAGAACACCTGCTACATTCTGCCATAGTTAATAACATGTGCTATCAGCTTAAAAACTATTAAGAGAGTAGGTTTGTATGTGTTCTGAACACAAATAAATATGTGGGGAAAGGCACATGTTCATTAGTCTGATTTACCCATTCCACAATATACACACATTTTTAAATATTCTGTGTACACCGTAAGTATATACCTACACAACAAAAAAAATGTGTGCAAACTTTAAGACTTCATAATGGAGAAAAACAATGTGTAGAATCTCCGTTAGCATGCCTCCATGTGATTTCAATGTTGCAAGAAGAGCTCCATGTGCCAAGATAACCCCTGGTATCTGTACCTTAAATTTCACTAACAGAATACACAGCATACTGCCTAGCTTTTCAGTTCCCAGACACTTCCCATGGAAATACAAATACCCAAAACCAGGTGACAGCATCTATCATACATTCACCTCTAAAAGAAATATTTTAGCACATAGCTGGAAGGAAGTTGTTACCTGGGTGACATCATAAGTTTGGGAAATGTAAAAGCAAAATAGGAAACACTGAAAGGAAAAATGGGAGTCACCTCCTAGTGGCATTTTCAGTTTGGCAAGCAAGCAGGCTTGACTCTCACTTGTGGATTATAAAGTGATCTTCCTGGGATTTGAGCATGTGCATATTTATGTGGATAATTCACTGAACCAGATTCAAATAGTACATCTAGAATAGTTTAGAATGTAGTGAAAACTTAAGAGGAAACCATGCTCTTCTTTCCAACAAGACTAAAGCAGTATTGTATGATTTTTTTTTTTGCTACACATTAGAAAAAAGATCAAGAGTGAAAGTATACTGGAAAAGCATATCTAGCCAGAAATTTTTTAAAAAAAAAGAAATGCTGGAGACAGCACCATGTGCTGGCCGCTGTGGGACCCAGACACCCAGAGCCAAGCCTCTCCCCATGAGTCAGCGTCACCATGGACTTTGGGGAAGGAGAACAAGACCTGTCCCACCTGAAACAGCCCCATGTGCCGGCCGCTGCCTGGACTGGGACCTTCAGAGCCAAACCTCTCCCGGTGGCCCCCACTGGCAGGGGGGGACAGTTAGATCCCAGCTCCTTCAGGCTCGTGGGCTGACAAATAAAAGTGTCAACCCCTCCCCCCAAGTGACTGGCTGATCCAGAGAAACACAAGCTCTAGTGATAGTTATTAAGGTGAAATGCAATTGAAAGCCTGTGTTGCTTTGCTGTTTCACTGACCTTGCAGGTCTAGGGCCAGTGGTCTGATCATCTATTCAGAAGATAGCAGTACGCAGCATGGCATCTAGCAGGGGGGTCTCCTTCTGAGGGTGGTAGCCATTGTTGATTCCCTATAGTCTCACTCTGAAGTCCTACTTTGTTTATTGTTTTGTTGGGTTGGGTTTTATTCTCTTTTGCTTTATTTGATTGTGTTATACCCAGTGACATGAGCAGCTATTTCAATGATAGTAAGATATATACAGTAGCCATTTTGAATTTACTGTTGTCTTGTTTTGTAGTCTTTTACTGTATCCATTGTTTTGTTTTTACTGTTTTTATTCTCTTCTGTTCTGTTTGATTTTTACTGTGTCCAAAAATATCTGCAGCTATTTTGAAGACAACAAAAGGCATTATGGTAACTATTGTTTTTGTAATGTTGTAAAGTCCTGTATCACTTACCCTGGTTTGTTCTGATTGGTTTTATTCTGTTTTATTCTCCTTTGTTGTATCCTCTTTAAAATAAAAAAAAAGGTGTTTGGTATAACCAAAAGCAAAGCCTTCAAAGTAAGACAATAATTGGAACTTGAGTGAGAGAAGATCATAAAAGACAGAGACTTCAAAAAAAAATCAGGACAAGATTAAGCATGAATCTAGATCTTGATTTTTATGTGATTAAAAACATAACACAATAAAGGTGACTAAGAAAATGCAGTTACAATCAATCATATTAAGAACATGAATAAAATTCCAGTTATATAATTTATTCATTCATAATTCATAAAATCAGTTTATTGGAAACTTGCGAGATAGATGTCATATGTTTTTATTTATCTGATTACTTCCTGATTCAGTAACTAGTTATTAAGAACCTGTCAGAGGATTTTAAACTGAATGACTAAAAAATCTAATCCACAACTGAGTATTTTGAAGGCATTTTTAAAGTCAAGTTTGAGAAGAACAATAGACAAAGAAGGGAGACTTTCAAAAAAAATCCAGAGAGAAGTTGATCAGAACCTGAATTCAGGTAGTTTTAATAGTAGCAGTAGTCATAGTAGTAAGAATAATAACCCTAATGTATTGCACAACTTGCTCTATTCTAGGCACTCTTTTTATCAATTATCATGTATTAATTCACTGTATAAGACCTATTACTATCCCCACTTTATAGGAAACTGATACAGAAAATAGTTAAATAACTTTCCTGGAAGTAATAGAGTAAGCAGTAGATCTGGGAGTAAGGATGAACAAAAGAAATTTTTAAAAAATATCTAGAAGAAAATTATTTCAAGAAACACTTAAGGAAATTTTTGGTACCATTTTGTTAGTAAGAAATATTTCTTTTTCTAAAAGATTGCCGACATGTCTGTTGGATGCTTAGCTGTAGCACTAACTGTGATTGAACACCAGCAGGTCAGTAGCCTGCAGGTCTAATAGGCAGTGGGTGAATTTGCTTTGAGATATTCGAAGCATTTGTGGAGTAACCAAATGGAGATAATAAACAGGAATTTGGAAAAATAAGTTTAAATTTCAACAGAGAGGTCTGGGACAAAGATATAAAGTTCCAAGGCATTGACATATAAGTTGAAATAAAAACCAAGAAGCCCTTTCACATAAAAATTACATTTATTCATTGCATAAATAGAACAGGAGACTGTCAGGATTCAGTTGGCATCTGTGTCTGTTTGCCTAAGGGACCAGCAGTTCTCACAATTCTAGAGATGTTCTTGGGTCAGATGAAAATTTAAAAAAAAAAACTCAGAGGGTTTTATGGTCAATTGAGGGGAAGAAGTTCAGTATTTTAACTGCTCACAGTTTTTCAAGAAACTTCCTCTTCATGCCAATATATAATTTAGAGTCAACCAACTCAAATATTTCAAGCTGCAGAGTTTGCTGCAGTGAACGATGGGATACTTATAGATTTATTTAAGACTGAAGAAATGGTAGGTAGAATTTTATTTTAAGGTGTAAAAGCTGTAAGGGTCATTATTTTTTCTAGACACTACCAATCTTACAGTCAAAAGCAATGAAGACTAAGTAATGATAAAAATAAAAAAATAAATCTAACACACCATGCCACTGAAAACCTAATATATTTTCATTAAGGAATTTTTTTCTATAATATATGACTTATTTTTTCTATAATATATGACCCAAGAAATTCTCTGTATGTTAAAAAATAATGTATAGACATATTCAGGTTAAGCAAGAGAAAAAGACTAAATCACAATGAAAATTATGCCATTCTTAGTTGTCTGAGGACCAAACCGATCTCTTAAATGTTATCAATAATCCAAGGTCTCTGTCTCTCACCTAGAGAAAACACAGAACATAAAAAAACACAGTGCCTTGGAGTGCAATGATACAAAATCTAGAGCCTATTCTTGAATTTACCTACTCACTTCACAAAGGAAAGTGTACCTGGGCTGCAAGATGCCTGCAAATTGATATTCCATTGCCAATCACCAATTATTAATACAGAAGTAAGGAGACAGATTTCCATTCTAAACTATTTCTGTTCTTTTATTCAGGGCATACCTAGAGATAAGTAATGAATGTGATATAACTTCTGCCCTGGAGATACTCCTAATCTAGTGGAGGGAACCAATAAAATTCTGCTAATCTCTCATCTTGATGCCTACAACATCTCCTCTCTCCTTTTATTTTCCTTTCAGAGAAAAGGCAAACTTTCAAGAACCAATATTGTGCCCAGATTATATTCTTTTTTGTTTTGTTTTGTTTTGTTTTGTTTTGCTTTGCTTTGCTTTTGCTTTTGTTTTGTCTTTTTGAGACAGAGTTTCACTATGCAGTTCAAGCTGGTCTTCAACTCACTTTGTAGCTGAGGTTGGCCTAGAACTCACAGTGATCCACCTGCCACAGCCTCCTGAGTGCTGGTGTTACAGGCATGCACCACCACAATCATTGTCATACTCTTTCTTAAATTATTTTGTTCTGTGTATTACTGTCTTGGTTACTTTTCTCTCCTTGTTGAGACAAAATACTTGGCACGTAAAATGAAGGAAGGAAAGGTTTATTTAACTTGCAGTTTTTGGAGGTTTCAGTCCACAATCAGCTGACTCCAAGTCAGGGTGGCCTGGTTGAGGAGCAACATGGCAGCTGCAGTTCCTTCCCTCCCTATATTGTATCCCAAACTACACTCCCTGGGCGGGTGCAGCACTCACATCACCAATCTCAGCAGTAGACAATGAACCAATCACGAATGCTAGATTCAGTCACCTCCATGACTGCATAAGTCTTGGGGGGTCATCCAAACACAAACCATAACAATTACTAAGAATGAAGTGATATTTCCTCATTAAATTCCCCACATTTATTGTTTAATATATGGCTATTAAACGCTCACAATCCTATAATCACAGGACTGTATTACCATCTTTTTATGCCTATCTCAGACTTCCTCACTGTATATATGGTTATATCTACTATACCCAATTGGAGTAGAAATCCTCTGAAGTCAGTAATCTTATTTTAGTTTCACTTATGCTGAAAAGAGTTCCTTGCACCTAGAAAATCACAATTATTGATTGATTGATTGATCAACCCAACTATTTTTGATGGATCAACATATTGGTTTCAAGAAAAGATTCATTCATTCATTCAGCCAATTAAAATTTACTCAGTACCTATTATGTGTCTGTTGTCATACTGGAAATATATCAGTGAATCCATTCAAGACTCTGGCATCTCACAGCTTTAGCAGTAGATGGGAAAGTAAAGATAACAGCAACTAAATATGCCAGTAGATAGTACAATGTCAGATAGTATCACATGTTCTGAAAATTAATAAAACAGGCTAAGGCAACATGGAGTGACCGCAGCAGGGTCCCCTGAAAAGTTGGCAGATGTACAGAGGTTCACCTGCCTGGGTAAACCAGGCACTAAGTACAAACACCTGGGAGTGGAATGGCCTTGCTGAGCTGACACTCAGTGTGTGAAAGGAAGTATGTCAAGGAAAGAGGGATAGAAGATGAAACTGATTCTAGAAACTCATTTCTTGGATTTGACTCAGTTCATAAGTGACCCTATGATTTGAGGTGATATTCTTCGTTAATATTGCCTGCCTTAGTTTATAGGTCTGATGATTGTGAAAGGAGAGGGTACATGGGAAAGCATTCTGAACAATTATAAAGGTCACACCGATCATCTTAAATCCTAAACCTCTGCTTTAAAGTTTTCAGGAGAAGAACTGAAGACAACTTCATTTTCTTTTCTTCTTTGGTTTTTCAGGAGAATGAAGACAACTTCATTTTCTTTTCTTCTCTAGTTTTTCTATAATAATATGGCCTCAGATGAGACTTCAAATATTTAAAGTGTTAATTAACAGAACAAAGAAGTACAGCACAGATAAATCTACAAATGTAGTAGGAAATTTTAGCATGCTTTTCTAAATAATTTATAGAACAAGTAGGCAAAAGAATAACAATTTAAAACAATCAAACAAGAAAATTTACAAACTTGAGTTAATGGATATGGGAAACACTGCATCCACCTACTACAGAATGTACATTCTTTCCAAGTCCACAGAGAGCACTCACTGACCATATATGGATTCATAAAGCAAGTATCAACAAATCTCAAAGAAAATCACACACAAGCTTTATGCACATGGTACCATTAATCTATAAATCAGTGTTTTAAAAACTGAACATTCTCATGGGTTAGATGCATGTTAGGAATCTGAAAAGAGTATATAAAGACAATTAAAATAGACAATATCAAAATAAAAACATTTGCTTATTTTAGAAAAATATAACCCATAAAATGATACATTGAAAACTTAGAAAAGCTAAAATATAATAACCTAAATGTTCATTTCAAAGATTTAGATATTAAATTAACCCCCCATAACAAACAAGACTGCTAGCAGAAAAATTTGTATGAACTAGAAAGTACAAACATCCCAGCGACAATCAGTGCCTAAAGTTAGTTCTGTGAAAAAACTAATAAAACTGATAAACCACTGGTGAACACATAAAAGAGTTCAGACACAACCCATATTAGAAGCGACAAAAGGAACATCTTGCAGACATTAAAGAGATTAAGAGAGTATTATGAACAGCTTATGACAACAAATATAAATTTAGGACACATGGACAAATTCCCAGAAAAATATAACTGTGACTCAAGGAGAAAGAGGAAATATGAATAATCTTACAACCATGAAAGAAACTGAATCAACAATGAAAAATCTTCCCATAACTGAACTTGAGGCACAAATGGCCCGATTGGCTAGTTATCCAAATATAATTTATGCTTATTTCAAGAGGCTTGCATACATTTAACAACAAAACCCAAAGGAGCAGTAAGAGGAAGGAAGATTACAAATCAACCGAACTATAAACAAAGATGGAAAAATTCTCAACAAAATGGTAACAAACTAAATCCAACAATATAAAAAAGAAGGATGGTACATTTTAAGCAAGTAGAGTTTATTCTAAAAATATAACTAAAATGTAACATGAAAAAAGACTATTTAATTCACTATATTATTATATTATCTCAGTGTAGGAAATGGAAAAAAACGCCTTTGATAGCATCCACTGTTTATTCATGGTAAAAAAATACTTAGCGAAAATAAAAGAAAGCATTCTAATCTGGTAAAGCAGTAGTTGGCAGACTTTTTCTTGTGAAAAGCGCCATAAAGACTTTCATCTTTGAGGCCATATGATCTCTACCAAGACACACAATTGTCCTACTGTGTGGTGAAGTCAGCCACAGGGAAAAATATACATATAAATGGGTGAGGCTGACAAAACTTTATTAGAAAAAAAAAAGTTGGAATCTTACTTTTGGCCCATGGGCAATACATAAATGCCAACTCTTGAGTGGCATGGAATCTATAAATCATAGCTTATTTTTGTAGGCAATGGCAAATTTTTTTTTCAATTAGAAACAAGATTTCCCACTGTTACAGCTATGATTCATGATGTATGGGATCAGTACAATTAGACAAGAAAAAAAAAGTTATAAGGATTAGACCAAAAGAAAAAGAATTTTCATTATTTACAAAAGAAGTAATTACTGATACATATTCTTTGTCATTCCAAAAGAACCTACAGATAGCTTCTTAGTGAAGAGAATTTAACATGTTTTATTGATATAAAAACTATATCCCTAAAAGTAGCTTAAAAATAAAATCAAAAGTGATGCTATTTACAATAATGTCAAAAATATAAACTATCTAAGAATAAATTTATGAAAGTATATATAAGACAAACTATTTGGAAAACATAAAAAAGGACCTAATAGAGAAACAGAGAATCCTGTGTTCATAGGTTGAAATGTCTATATTTTGGAGATATCAACTTTCCTATGCTGTGTTCAAGAGTCAATACAACTCATAGATTTAGTGGAACTGCAAAAAAAATCTCAACTAGTATTTCATAAGAGTTTAATGAGCTCATTCTAAACTATACTTTAAAATTCAAAAATCTAAGAGTAGCCAAAATGCCTTAAAGACAAGCAAGGTAAATTGACTGACTCTAATAGATGTCCAGATTTATTTAATAGCTCAAGTAAATAAAATAGTGGTATTATCCCAGTGGCGGAGAGTTCAGAATCAAGCCAGAGTGGTATGGGGACCCCAAGTTGGTAAAGTCATGGTAGCTGTTTAATTAAATGCTTCCAGGAAAACTGAATATCCATGTGGGATAAAATAAAATCAGACCTTTATTCACACAATTTACTAGAATCACTCACAGATAAATAAAAGACCAAAATGAATAAAATTTTTTAAATTATAAACATTTTTAAAATAGAGAAATATAACTATCTGACTTTGGGGCATAGAAGGATTTCTCAAATAAGATACCAAATTATTTGTGAAGGAATTCATTGATAAGTTCATATCTGCTTATCTAAAGCATTATAAAGAAAATGAATAAGACAAATCACAGGAATAGATATTTGCATCACATTAAAGAAAGGAACTGGTACAGTACCTAGAATCTAAAAACCACTCAAAAGTAAAACTTTAAAAAATACAGTAGGGAAATGAGCAAAAGTTTTAAGTAAGGAAAGTGGAAAAACCTAGTAGTCCAAATGGAAAATTATACTCAGTTTCAACAGTAATGAGAAACATGCAAATGGTCATAATCACCATATACCCATCAGACTAAGAGAAATTTTAAAAGTTTAACTATTCTAAGTGTTGGTAAGGATGTGGCAATGGGAATTTCAAAATCCTGCTTAAGAACTATTTGATCTTATCTAGTAAGAAAATTTATATTCCCTTCCACTCAACAATTCCATATCTAGAATAATCACTACATGTTTACATCCAATATGATGGTCATGGCTGGAAACAAGCCAGATGTCTTTCAACTCAGGACCTGTAGAAATACGGTAGATCCACAGAGTGTAGTACTTTAGAGCCATGGAAATGAATGTGTTTTATGCAACTGTCACATATACTACAATATGGATATGTCTCAGTATGTAATATTAAGACACAAAAAGAAACTTTTGATGCATTCAAATAGAGTTATGTTTAAAAACCAGCTAAACTAAAATATAGTTTTAGAAATGCATATGTAGGTATTAGTATCTCTTTTCATTTTTTTATTTATTTTCATAAGAACCATAGAATGGATATAGCCAAGTCAAGAGATGGGGCTTTGATTCCAGAGAACCAAGCACACTCAGAACTTCTGGAAACTGACTACATTCTATAGGTCTTGACCTCAGTGGGGACTGCTCAGTGTTCACCACAGAACTATTTGTTCAGGTGACAAATACTTGTTTCATCAACTCATTTATAAAGAAAATGCAAAACAGTGCAAAAAGAGTACTATATTTTCTGAAAGTGTCTAGGTTCTTGTTCATTGAAATTTTGAGTTTTCATTGTTTTACCAAATGGCTATCATATATATTTCTATATTTTACATTTTATATATTTTAATACTTTATATTATTACATTTCCCCACTTAAATACATTTCCCTGTATTACTGAACTTCATTCTCTGGAGAGTATGAGATTTCTCACCATGTTTATCTATACTGTAGCAATAAATGTCTTTTTTCATCTCCTAAAAGATGAAGATATGTAAAGGGCAATAGCACACATATTTGTTCAGATATTAGGTAAATTGCAAATACACACAAATGGCTTGCAGCATTTTAACAAAAACTGAACACTGAAAAATATGTTACCCCTCTATACAGGTTTCCAAATTTCCACCAAAAATATTATTGTAAAGAGAATTTTTTTAATTGTTTCATATTAGTAGTTTTAATTGATAACTTTTTATTCATTTTAAAAATCAGTCCTAGACATTTTATAAAAGGCAATTCCATTCTACATTCTCAAACCCCATACATCAGAAATTGAGAAATAAAAATGACATTAATGGACACATTACAAAATCACTTAAGGAGTAACACTTCTATTAGTCTGACATTCCTCTGTGCCTATAATCTGTTTCCTTGATTCTATTTTGAGACTGGGTCATTTCTCTGATGATAATACCAATAAATCTTCCCGTTGCCATTAATCTCAGTTCTGTGAAAGAATAAATCATTCCCACAAGCAATTACACAATAAACACATTAAAATAAGACTAATTAGAGCTAAGACTAGACGTTCACCATGTAGTTACAAGACAGCCTTGTCATAATCATTTCAACTTTAACTGGAAGTTTCTCTAGTAATTCTTTCCAACAGGAGTAAGACTAAAGGGAGAACCCGGATTCAACAGTTTAAAGTGGAATACTCTACCAGGAATTCCAGTTGCATGTCTGCAAATCTTCCCTGTACTGCTAATTCGAAACCTAGGACTGCTCCTAAACTTTTGTTTGCCAATAACCCACCATGCACAGCATACTCTGAGGCTTGTTACTGTGCCACCTCTCATATTTCCAAGCTTTTAATATACTGCCTTACAAAAGCAAAGAAAGTTCACAGTCCGTGGCCACATGTGATATTATTTTCCTTTAACTAGTCACGATTTTACAAGTGACCAATTTCAAGGTGTTTTAGTAATTTGACACTTTGTGGGAATCAAAAAGTCTGAGGTCATTTTGAGTTCTGTAGTAGATCATTACAAGTGCAGCAATTATTATTTCATGTGTCACTTTGTCATACTAACAATCTATGAATAAATTTAGGTAAATTTCAATGAGCTGCACATAAAATCTTAAGCTAATATGTGAGATTTTTGTTGTTATTGCCCAGCTTCATATATACACTATTTTATGACCAAAAATGGAAAAATAACATTCCTTTTGCTCCCTAAGGAAATGGAGATTATAATGTAGTTACTTATTTAATGACTTGGAGGCAACAGCAAATTCCAATTTCTTCCACTCAGTGATACAGAAACAACTTTTCTCTTTAAGGGAGGTAAAAGTTATATTATAGACAGAACTCCCAATTCAGTTGGCTGGGAAAAGACATTAGGGGTGGGGAACAGAGTGTCTGAAGAGGCAAACAGAACGCTCACAAAAAAAAAAAAAAAAAAACACTTTAGCAAACCCAAACAGGCCCAGAATAGTGAGGGAGTCTAGGAATTAAGAAATGTTCATCTTGATCTATTGCCTTTAATAAGATGTTTTTCAAGGAAGGTGATTATGATGAGGGAAACTTCTGAGATTTTTCCTTAAGTTTATTAACAGTGAAGCAGAGAACAGAAAGAACAGGTAGAGAAGAGAAACAGAAAAGAGACTCTTTAGTCAAGATTGAGACAAAACGCCAAAAAGTTGCCTAAAATAAGCAAGCCCTGGTCACTTAAGAATTTATTTCCCAGGGCCAGGGATTTAGCTCAGTGGCACAAGTGCCTGCCTGGCAAGTATGAGGTCATGAGTTTGATCCCTGGTACCAAAAAAAAGAATTTATTTCCCTATAATTACACAAGGGATTAGTTACTTTCTCATCACTGGGACAAAACACCCAATATCTGCAAATTAAGGAGGAAAGTTTTACTTCATTCACAGTTTTAGTAGGTTTAGTCCATGGTTGACTGGTTTTAAGGCAAAAATGGCCTGACCAAAGTATATAACCTAGGAAAGATGCTCAACTCACGGCAGTCAGGAAGGAGACAGTGAAGGGACAAGGGACAAGGGACAAGAATATCCTCTTATGTCACATTCTTAGTGATTCATTTCTTTCTACCAGGACCCAATACCTAATGACACATTTAGCTATGAACTCATCAATGGATTAATCCACTGATAAGTATACTGTCCCGTGATCCAGTCATCTACCAAAAGCTTGACCTAAGACTTTTAGGCATAGATATAAATTTAAAACAATTACATAAATAGTGAATGGACCATAAACATCTAAATACTTGAGTGGGCATTAGAAGGTACACAACCTAAATAATAGGCAAAATATTCTGTTCATGCACATATACAAAATACAACTTTCTAGGAGATAATCCATAGCATTTTTAAACATTTTAAAAACATATATGACCTATCATACAGAATGATTAACTCATATTTGAGTTTCAAGTCTTATTGAGTTCCATGGCCCATTAGAATAATCTATTCCCATACAAACAGAAGAAAATGTTTCACTAAGATTCTGCAACTAAATATTCCAAAGGCCTTTTCTTTTACTAAAAAAAGTTTGGATTTTTTTCATCTAACCCTATCAAGCACTGTAAACAGTATACTTTAAAAATAACTAAGGAAACTATGTCTTCTTAAATTGTGATTTTTGCCAACGCAAAGAAATAGTTCATGTTTTCATCTATCATTACTGACTGGTTACAGGAATTAGAAACAGGAATGTAAGGGCAGGAGCATGAACTTGTAACAATGGCTGAACTATACTCTAGACCAGATCCAAGTCTGCTGTCACCTACCAGATCTTGTTATGACAGTTTAAAGTGTTCTGATAGCAACATTTGAGGGATTAATTTCAGATGAAATTCATGTTTGCACATATATTTAGAGGGAAGACTGTGGGACGTTAATAAATGTACATTTCTCATGGAATTAAAGAAGTACAAATTGTTTCTACCGAGAAAAACAGATAAGAAAAATACATATATATAACATGAGTATAAATATAACTCAATCTACTCTTGAAAATCAGTTTAGTCCTGGTAAAACAAGCCCTGAAAGAAATGAAGTCTGACTAACATATCTCAGCCCACAATCAGGGAGTCACTAAAATTGAAAATATAACCTGACACCATAAGACTTTATTCCTCTCTTACTCTGGAAATGAGAGATGCTGGAAAAATGTGTGCAAAAAATATTCTAAGTTCTGACATTTTGCAACAATACAATGTTATGAATATACTGAAGTCTGCCCTATATTTTTTTTAAATAGGCTTCATGTACCATCATCAGAATTAACTAACATCTGTTTCCATTCATTTATAAAGGAAAAAAGTTTCACTGAATCTAAATAACTGGACAATCACATTGTTTAACCTTTTTAGCATACTTATCACATAAATATTGTAATGTTTACTTCCAACCTTGACTTATATGCCCATGATTACTTTCTTTTACTCGGTCAGAATTATTCATTCCTTCCTGAGCACTAGCACGTGACAGTTGGGAGAGCTTACTCTTTGAAATGGGAAGCACTTGAATTCTAGTCTCATATCCACTAATTATTAATTGATCTTAAACAAGTAATTTAATTTGGTACCACAACTTTTTCTTTTCATGTGTGTGTGTGTGTGTGTGTGTGTGTGTGTTACTGAGATTGACCCAGAACCTTCACACTAAGAAACATCTTCAGGCCATTTATTATCTTTTACTTTGAGATAGGGTCTCCCTAATTTGCTTCATTGCCCAGGTGGGGCTCAAACTTAGGATCCCGCTACCTCAGCCTCTCAGAGTTCTGCGATTACAGACGTGTTCCACCACATCTGATTCTTTTCTTTAGAAAAGAAATAACAAGAACGATTTTGCAAAGAGTAAGAAAACTCTCTGATCAACACAAACACAATTTCCTAACTTGTAATCATTACACTTATTTAATCTTACTCCAACTCTGATTTCAGATCATTTATGAAAAATACTTAGCAATTGATCCACAGTGTCCCTTATTAAATAGGGACAACTGATGGTTAATGTAACCAAGATCATAGTAATTTTAACCTCTGCATAATATCTTTATTTTATATTTCATCTTTTAAAACATAAGTATCCTAAATATTATAGCTGGAATCTTAAGAATTGAATTGATTCTTTTCAAATGGATGCATTGACAGCAGTGTAGCTCAGTGTTAAACCATACCTATACTAACTTGGGGTTTTATTCACTGCTTTGTATTATGATACCAATGGAAGTTTTGACTCAACATCTCTTGTTTGCAAATCACATCAACAAACATGGAAGCAATTTACAACCAATCATGCTACATATTAAAATTTCACAATATCGTGTCATCCGTGCTTGTCAACAAGTAAACTACTTCCTTCACACTAACTTCTGTTTTGTGTTTAAATACTGACTACACAATCTTCCACCACATTAAGAAAAGAGTCCCTTTAAAACAATTTGCTTTTAGTGGGATAATACAATGAAAGAGGCTTAATGTGTGGAAGATTATTTCCTCTTAATTGTTGTTCTGAATGTTTAATTGGTTTGACTAAACAGTAATTATCAAAGCTTCAATCCTGTCTGTGCCAAAATTCTTTCATTATTCATGTACCCATTACAGTCACATCCTGTAGGGCCCTGCAAACAAATTGTCGGAAAACTCTTAATGAAGAGCACACACATAAGAGTATTGAAAGCCTGTGTCCAAAAGGCAAATTAAAACAAAGTCTGGGAAAGAGACTTTATCCATTAACATTTGACATTTCCATAGTTGATCTGATTCCTTAATACACAGAGAACTGGAAGTCATGTGTGTGTTAACCTGGACTCCAGGACTGCAGAAAAAACCAGGCTAACTAGTTAAAGAACAATCATCTGCTATGGATTCTTATTTTGCTTATATCTGCTTTAAGCTGTGTGATCATTGGCAAGTAAGCTAAGCTTTTCCTTGCTTGACCTCTCCAAAAACTATCTTATGATATTGTTTGGAGGACTGTTTCAATATATGCAATTCACTAAGAAAATTACTTGTCATATAGTAAATATTTGATATATCTTTAAAAAGAGCAGAGATAAACCTAATTTCAGAAAGATCTGGGAGAAAAAGATTAATCCCATCAGAATTCACTCCAAGCCCTAGAAATGACTTAGAACTTGATGCTTTCTAATGAATTTGGGTGTTTTAAAAAGTGAACAAAAAGATACAAATGATACAAAGATACAAATTCCTTGTTTTCTGTCAACATTTCAACTTTCCCAACATTATACAGCTTAGCACCCACTCTTAAAGAGTTTTCTTTCCTCAAAAATTTTAGTCAACTGCCCTTCAGACAAAGGTCTTCTATCTAGAACATATAAAGAATTAAAAAATATCAGGCCCTTGAAATTCAAAGACCCAATCCAAAAATGGGCATCTGAGATGAAAACACACTTCTCAGCTGAACAAATACGAATGGCAAATAAATACACACAAAA
>RJWT010030133.1:0-14730 GCA_004365215.1 Cuniculus paca | reverse complement strand
GTGCACTTTTAGATAGTTCAGCCTCCTCTGATTTAGTCTAATATTTGCCCTTATGCATCTGAATTAGATGAGGTTCCTTCTGTCATACTCTGAAGACTCAAGTTCCTGCCTATTATTCTTGGACAGGTAACTGATTATTCTTTCATAGTGAGAGTGATATAATATACTAGAAGATGCCCCAATTTTAAGATGGCTCTCCTGGTCTCTGGCTGTGTCCCAGGTTTTTCTTTCCTTTGTAGAAAACTACAAGGCATCCATCTCCTAGATGGGAGAGGCAGTGGGACCAAGACTCAGAAAGGTGTAAAGACAACTGGTCATAGTCCCTCACATGTGATGTTCAGAAACTGTAATTGATTGAGTGGTCAGCATTTGGGTTTCTTTCTGTTTATGTTGGGGCAAATAGTGGGCAATTGGCAAAAAGACCACATGAGATGAGATATTAGTCTGAGAAACCTGGAGAAGAGAGAGCCAGTAGCTGTTTGTCTATCAAAACAGAGAGGAGGGAATCAGAATTTCCCAGGAATCTGATGAAAAGAACCCAGAGGAGGGGCTCAGAGAACAAAATAGATCAACCCATTTATCCAGGGACCAGGGATCTGGAGTGAGGATGAGATCCACCTTGAGTTTATGGAAGATACAGTTGGCAACTGCAAAGAGATGTAGCTGCTCAGTTAAGGCGGAACAAGAAGATTTAAGAAGGGTAAAGAGAGGATATCAAAGGCTAAACCAAGAGGATGTAGTATAATTTGGATCTGGAATGTCCCCCTAAAGACCCATATGTTAAAGGTTTGATCCCTATACCCTGATGCTGTTAGGGGGTGATGGGACTTCAAGAGATGGGCCCTAGTGGGAGGTTTTTTAGGTCATTGATATTTTGCCCTCAAAGGGGATTGTGGGAGCCAGGATTCTTCCCCTTTCGCTCTTTCTTCCAAAGATGTGCTACAGATCCTGGCCATGACAAAGTTCCCCATTATAAACCTAAAAGCAATGGATCTGCCTAACCATAAACCAAAGCTTCCAAAACAGTAATCTAAAATAAACCTTTTCTTCTTACAAGTTGCTTATCTCAGTTGTTTTGTTACGGTAAAGGTAAGCTGAACAGCACAAGATGTAAGTGAAAGCACTCTCTAAAAGTTACATATCTAGATATTCAAAAATATATATAATCCACATTCCCTATCTTCAAATTCTGTATCTGTATTCAACCAACTACAGAAGAAAATAAAGTTGTGCCTGTACTAAATATATACATTATATATATAATTATCCCCTAAATACAACATAACAACTATTTGCATAGCATTTACAAAATATTAGGAGTTACGGTAATCTAGGGATGATTTAAAGTACATGGGAGGATATGTCTAGGTTATGTACAAATACTACACCATTTCACACAAAAGCCTTGAGCATCTGCAGGTTTTGGTTTCCAGGGTAGTCTTAGAATCAATCTCTTTTCAGTACCATGGTGTAAATGTGCATGTTCTTTCTCTGGAATGTTTATCCCATGGCAAGTCCCAGCCCCACTACTACCACACAGCTGAAATTTAGTCCCTATTCACTAGTAGGCAATTTGTGATATGGTAAAGAGGATAGGCACTGGCATGGGAAAGTTTTGATTTGACACTAACTCTGCCATCAACTAGCTATGACATGTGACTTAAATACTTGGTTACCTCATCTTTAAAACAGGGACAATGATAGGGCTTACACTATAGGGTTATTGTAAGGATAAAAGGAATTAATACATATTAAGCCTTTGAAGCAATTCTAGGAAAATATTTAGCCCATTAAAATACCACTTCCTATAGACAGAGGGCTAGAGAGGTAAATGGGTCTATATTGTAGCCTTTTATCCCCAACTCCTTGTGAGGCAGGAGAGGCCAAAACCGATGTGGTTGACTTGCTTCATATCATTTCAGTCTTTTGGTATGTATGAGTGTCCTTACTGGGTCATCTCTCTCTTGCTTTAGAGGAAAAGGAGTGTGACTCCATTAGTCATTACACAGCATGCAAAAAACATAAAACAGTGGCACAATGTCTGGTTCTGCCTCTTGAAAGCACTGCTAAGTAATTCGCCATGCCCGAGACACAGGCAGATGGTGAGCTCCCTCGAAACACCACTGTGAATATCTGGGAGCTTTATAGATTAATAGCATTAGCACTAGAAAAATGCTATTTGAAGAAATTCCACATTAGAAAATTCCAGTGCCTGACCTCTACCACTCTCCCCTTCAGCTGTGCCTTATCAAAATTATTTGAAAATGAGGTAGGAAGAATTATCAATCCATTAAAGGAAACAACCCTTTTCTAATTAACAACTGTTTATGGGAAAATTGCTCACTGCTGCAGGGCAAGATAAGTGTCAACCCAAACCTAGAGAAATCCCACCAATGACACATTCTAGTTCAATTATTTTGTCCTCACTCAGTCAGGTAATTGATGTCTGATCACTTGGCCTGGTGGGTGTTGATGGAGGAGGAGTGATTTTACCCCAGGCTGGACCTGCATCATGAGCACTGTGGCTCAGGGAACAAAAGAATTTACTGGGCACCAAGATCGGCTTCCCTGGAGGAATGGAGATGGGGTAGTATCCCCATGGAACCAGAGCCCAGCTTGCCCTGATCACAAGTTGGCTTTCCTGAGGGAAATGTATACCCCTAAGCAGCCTCTTCAACTTAATCAAACTCTCTAGGTCTCTATCCAGAACCTAAGAAGCAACTTTGTGCTTCGCAAAAATGAGGTGGTGATTTCCCCCCTCCTGCTAGCAGAAGTAGCTGTAATCATTGCTTTAAAAGCCTATCTTTAGGTGATTGATTGTTTCATCTTACTTTGTTTCGTGACCTGGATAGCTAAATGGTTATTTAATGAAGGACTTTTAAGCACTGTCACTTTATATTCAAGCAGCAGGGGGCAAAGTCTCCTTCAGATGTCCATCTACACCATGAAGTGGAGAGAATTTCTGAACAGCTATCGGAATGATTAGGGAATCTAATCACAGTCCAGGCGTATAGAATTTCAACACCCACCGGAACAAAGTGGTGGATGCAGCTTATTATCATCACACATACAAATAAATGCTGGCTGTTCATATCTGCCTCTCTTAAAGATTGCTATTTAACATAAATAAAAATCTAAGGCTTTCTGATATAAATATCCCTTCATAGGAACAAAAGTCCAGTGCTAAGACTGACAAACAGCAGAGAAACACTTTGCCATATCGAGTGTTTTCATGGACCCTTATTGGACAGCCAACAGCTGCTGGCTGGGCTCTGTGTTGCTCGGATGACAATTCAGCAGACAAGGTTCTCCACATCAGCCGCGTCAGCAAATTATTTTCTTCCTGAGAATAGATAATACAGTACAGTGGTCAACAGGACTCATGCTGGTAGAATGGAAAATACACTCCTGGGTGTTTTACAATTGAAAGGGACTTTTGATGGTGTGCTAGTCTAATTGGAAGAAGTTAAGACCATTGCTCTGGGTCGTACAGTTAGTTAGTGGCAGATCCCAAAAAATGAAACTAAGTTTTCAGCACTTACAACTTGGGCTCATTTTATATCACTAAGTTGCCTCTTAAAGGAACAATCTGAATCACTTAAAGAAATTCAACAGGAGTGTTCAACATACTTTATACTAGAGGTAGGCAGCTCTCAAGCCTAAGGTCTGATTTTCTCAGAGGTCCCCTGACCCCAGGCTCCAGGATGGAGGGGGAGGGAGCAGATAGCAGTTTTGGCAACTTTGATCCATGAGGTAGAAATATCCCAGTGAGTGTGGGAGTCCCAGGAAGTACTACTAATGTGTGGCCCACAGACTTCAGGAGTTTCAGTAAGGAGATACTGGCAGGGAACACTGGTAGAAAAAAGACATTCTTTTCATCAGGGCAAATCCAGAAAAGTGAATTCTGCAAACACAGCAAACATCTAGTGCATGTCTACTATGAGGAATGCATGGTATCTTTTTTATGAAACAGATTATAAAAGGAGATGTGGGTAGATAGAAGATTGAAGAATCGGGACTATGCTTAGAATAGGCCACTTGTGTGAATTCTGTTAGGTGCGCTGGTGACTCAGAAGGAGGGGAGAGGGAGGACAACACACCCGCTCTCAAGGGAAGTAGAAAAACTCACTTCTTTTTTGTTTTCAATTATAAGTGACTCAGGGGAAGGAACATGTCATCTACCCCTTAGAATTTCCAACATTTCCACAAAAGTATTCGGTACATTCTAGGCACAGAGTAAATACCTATTGAGAAGTAAACTGATGAGTTGGTGAAAGAATTATTGGTAATATGGTACTTTTTGTACCCCTTGGGGAATTACATTGGGTTGGATGATTTTTCTGTTTAACTAAGAGTCTTATAAACAGGAAATCATATTTTTTTATTTTTAACTATGCTATATGAACACATGAGTCATGTTCCTCCCTTTGTCAGTATATTTTGCTGATGTAATTTTAACTTTCTTAAGAAGAACCATTGAAGAATTTACTCTCTGCAAGTTTGTGACTTTGGAGCTTTTGAAGTGTGAGCTACCCTCCCCCATCCTGCTTTTTAAATCTCTGTGCTTCTTGTGTGTCCTTCCCTACCTTAGCTGTCACCACAAGTGTGAGGTAGATAAATGCCGGGTGCCTGGAAACTAACATGAACAGTATCAGTTTGGTCTCTTGCTTTATATGTCTTCCACTCAGACCAGGAATTCAAACAAACCACGCAAATAATTACAATCTAAGGCCAGTTTTCTAAAGTACACTATGGCCATACTCATAAGTGAAATAAACCAAACTCACATGTGTAAACACTGCATCATCTCCCTACTGTAAGAAACTAAAAGACTCAGTAAGATACAAAATTACCGAAAAATATGGGGGAAGGGTTCTGAGGTCCAATGGTGCTTTTATTCTTTGATTTGATTGGTGTGAGTCTCTCTTCTGCTATTTGATTGCAATGTGTGAGAGGATAGGAACAGCTCTTTTAGGGAAAACAGGGGACATTGGGGTGGCCATTGTTGGTTTCTTGTTGTCTGATTTGAGGGCCTGTGGTGCTTTCATTCTTTTGTTTTATCTGGTTTTATTTTTTTTGTTTTGTTTGAGTTTATTGTCTGTGAGTGTGTGAACCACTGTTTCGAGGAGGGCAGGAGACGCTGGCGTAGCCATTGTTGATCTCCTGTTGTTATGTTTTGGAGGCCTGTGTTGCTTGCAGGTTCTGTTCTGAGGTGCTGTGTTGTGTTTGACTGTGTTTTGTTTTGTTTTGTTCTATTCTCTTTAAAATAAAGAAATAAAGTACACTATGGGGTAAAGACCAGCCTTGGAGGAGGGGAGCAGAGGAGGTCTGGCTGAGGAGGGACAAATGAGCTACGTGCTGAAGGAGGAGAGAGGGTGGAACAAGGAGCCAAATGCCTTGGTCATTTAGCATTCATTCCCACTTTCCTCCCATTTTCCTTTCATTCGCCTTGCTTCTGTCATTCATCATAATCAAGGCAGAACTAAACACTGCCAGCAAATATCGGAAATGCATGTTTGTTAAACAATTAATCTGTCAGCAGAAAATGGAGGCATTGCTCATAAGGGAAGTGCAGTCTTTTCTTAGGAGATCGTGTATTATTTTCCTATTTATTCTTCACCATGGCAAATATTAATAAAAGCTTGCTAGGAGCAAAGCTCTGAGCATCAGGGGAAATAAAAACATGAATAATATATAGTCAATTCTACCTTAGCAATTGTGTTAGTCAAGGTAAGTTAGGTTATGCCTCTATAACAATAACCCCAGAATCTTAGTGTCTTAATCTGGTAATAGTTTATTTCTTACTCACACAATTTCTACTGTGAGTTGGCAGCTCTCCTGGGCTGCTTTCCTACAACTAATTACTCAGGAATCATGGCTCTTTCTACTCTGTGAAGTTTGTCTGTATCCTCAAAGTGAAGAGAGAAATAGAGGCTCTTTCAAGCTATTTTGAAAGACCTGTCCTGAAGATGCTCACATCACTTCTCCCCCATTCTACCAGTCAGAATCTAAACGCATAGCAACTCCTTTCAGGAAGGCTGGGAAATGAGGGCTTCTTGTGTGCTTAGAAAGAGGAAACAGGATTGATAAAGATATAGTCATCATTTATCCTAGGGAACTTAGTTTATTGACCCAGAAAGGTCACTCAATACAAAAGCATCCTCATTAGAAGAACCAATGACCAAAAACATTAAACAGAGGTTAAAACAAACATGGAACTCCACAGAGATGAGATAGATTAACTTTGATTAACCTAAAGGGACTTCTGATTAGGGAAGCTGCTAGAGGAACTGAGTTTGAGTGAAATTTAAAGGACGAATGGGTATTTCAATGGTGGAAGCAGAGGAGTGCATTTAGAAAAAGACACTGAAGTGTGGAAGATCATATCAGCCAGATACAGTGAAGGGTCTGGCAAGACTGGGGGCAATGAGTAGAGAGATGAGAAGGCCCAGATTCCCAACCAGGGGTATTGGATGTTCTATCAAACAGTTTGAATTTTTTTCCGGGTGCAATGGAAGCTTTTGAACAGGTAATGATATCATCAAATTCGGGGTTTAAAATGAGATATTTTCTTTTCCAGGTATTCGACTGCTGGCTGAAGTTGGTGGAGCACTTAATGGTTCATAATTAGGGAAGCTGCTATTTCATAACAGGAATTTCTTTTCTTCCATGAATTTAAAACATTTTGTATATGTTGAACAAGCTCAGTTCCTTTAAGAGTGGCACAATAAATCAAGCATCCCCCTATGACCTACTGTACTGACCTGAGGGAATTGCATGCGATCAGGACAAATAACTTGTAAGAAGAGTTGCAGGTTGCATCATTTGTCAGCCTAATGGGGAACTTTGCGACTGGGAGAACAAGAGCAACGTGCCAACTCCACTGCGTCACTCAAAATGCTGGAACTGGACTGTAGGGATTTACAGCAGCACTTGTGAGTGTTGTCAGGAGCACTCTCAGGGTTCAACTTTCATCTGTTTCTGATCAGTTCAAACATCCGTATCTTAAAATTTAACCGAAAGGTAAGTACCTATTATTTCACGGACTCTGGATCTTGTTTCTGCTTCGTAGTATCGATAGTTAAATGTGTTTCTTTATTCAATAATTATCTACATACATGAATATTTAGTTTAAGTCCTGACATGCAACAAGTCTGTTTAGCCTTGTTGTACCTTCTGAATAAAACTCTCAGAGCAACATTTCTCATACCCACCTCCCCAGTCTGGAAAATAGTAGAAAATACAGAAAATATCCACGAAGGCCCCATTTTAGATGGTCTTTCTTCAGAGAGGCTTAGCACCCTGTTCTCGACCTAAGGGCCAGTGCTTTCCTGACTCTTTGCTGATTTCACTTTTTCCTAAGCTGACAGAGGAGCAAACCCACATTCGTCCAATCTGATCATGAAATCCTATGCCCCCGGTCAGTGATAAGTATAAGGGTGATCCAATTCTGACCAATGAAGTATAAGCAGCAGCCTGCTGGTGGGTTCTTAGAAATGTTGCCTGGGTTGTGAAAAGTAGCAATGCTAGCATCTGTTCCCCTTTGTATTAGTTAACTTTCTATTACTGTGACAAAGTATCTGTGATAAACACACAAAGGAGGAAAGATTTATTGTGGTTCACAGTTTCACGGTGTTCTGTTGATGGTCCCTTGGCCTCGTTGCCTCGTGCTTGTGGTACATGGTGCACTTTGGTGAGTGACTGGTGACAGAGGTGCGTTCATCTCATGGCAGCCAGGAAGCAAGAAGAGAACCATGGGCTAAGATCTCCATATCTTCTCAGAGGCACACCCCAGTTACTTAACTTCCCTCCACAAGGCCCCTCTCTCAAAGACTGCACCTCCCAGTAACCCCACAGGTTAGATGCCAAGTGTTTAGCATATGGATTTCTGGGGTTGAGTGACACCCTTCTTCTGGATGTTGTGGTGCTGGGATATGATACCTGGATTAGCAGTGGCTGCATTGCAACCCTGGGGAATGCAGCTGAAGCAATGCCAGGCCCTTGAAGATGACAGAACCAGAAGATCAGAGGAACCATGGCTCTGATGACAGTATAGTCATTGACTGAACAAACCAAGATATGTTCTAGGCCAGAACCTCTTTTTCTAGGAGATGACTCTTTTTTCATATATGGTAAAGTTGGAGTTTTTCTTTTGTTGCTGTTATCTGCAATAGAAACACCATAATCAATAAAAGTGATGACTTTCTTACCACCTCATTGAAGGAAGCAGATGGGCAAAGCAGAACTCTTGCATTACATAACTCTGGGGTCTAGCATACACAATCTGTGTCCCTGGAGTTGTACAAAGCAGGTTCCAGAAAGAAGGCAAACAGCTTGCTTCAGGCCACAGAGTGGACCAGTAAGAAAGCTGGGAAGAATCAAGAGAGTGGCTTCCCTTAGAAAGCTAGCTGATTTGGGGCATTTCACTTAGCATCTCTAAACTCCATGCTTCCCCACCTGTAAAATATGTATCACACAAGTCATTGTAAGAATCCAAAATAAGGCATAGTATATTATCTAGTGTAATGCTCACCAGCCCATACAAGATGGCCCGTTAGTAAAGGGTTTTACTTAACTAGTGCAATGATTCACAGACTTTCTCCCTCAGATGCTTGATGATCGAATAAGCCTCTGGCCCATTTACCCTCCTTTTATCAAGAGACACTACAAATTCAAAGCTGCCATTAGTGAGTTGTTCGTTAACGCCTGACATCACAATCGAGAGAGCACTAGCTCATCTATGTGGACGTGTGGAGCAGGAAAGTTCCTGAAACCATACCTGCCAGCCCATTTTCTCAAATGATTTTGCCACTTACAAACTCAGGGGGAAACTGGGCTGGCAAGAGTCACTTTAATTAGATACTGTGCTACTTACACATACTCCTCATTAATTTTTTTTTTGGTAACTTCTTGTTAGCCTCCAGTTTGAGAGGAGAATTTAAAAAAACCTGGAATGTTCTTGCTTAGAATGATAATTGCTCATTAGAACTCTATTTTGTTATAATTGTACAATTCATTATGCTGAGCACTTCATTAGAAGCATTGTAAAAATTCTGACAACGTGAATATGTTACATTGAATATCGAAATGAATCTGATTTAGAGCTTCACTGTTTCTTGAGGGCATTTTCTAATTAATATACATCAGAGATGCCAGAAAAGTGAGTGTCTCCTTATTTTTTTCTGGTGGTCATTACTGGAGATGTGTATTTTTTAAAAAAGCAACATTATTTTGAAGTAGGAAGTTTTCTTTAGAACAGAAGAAAAAATGGCCCATAAACCTGAAATAGTCTCAATGAGTCCACATCTGTCTTTATAAATACAAGTGGCTCAGAATTATCTGCAATTAATACTAAATCAAATCGTTTTATAATACTGGTATGGATTCTTGGATAGAGATAGATTGAACATTTTCATTTATCGCTTCCTTTTGAAGTCCTACTAAAAACCACAGTTATGGGGGCTTAAAAAGGATACAGACCCCTCAAAAACAAAAGAAAGTCAAGAAAAAGAAAATAAAATTCTGAGAGCTGGAAGCAAAGGACAAAGGTAACTGGAGGACCAAAGTAGAGTTTTTAAATTCTCACAGTGGAAGGTGAGAAACAAACTTATCCTCTGGGACACCCCAGTGCTCATCGTGGTGGGTGCTGTGATTAGGAATCAAGGAGAGGAGCACTAAAAGGATCAACTGAGATTCTGCAAAGGGAACCCTGGGATCCACAGATCCAGCCGCCTAGCTGAACACTGACCCTTGTCCACATGCACCCAGGTTGAGACATTTTTACCTCTTAAGGGGTGATGCAAAGGGTTTCTAAACCAGAGAACTCCAGAAATAGGTGATTGCAAGAATTCCATAATAAAACAGGAGACTCAAATGGACACTTACATATTTAATGGTAAGACATTTCCACCAAGCATTCCTCAGCTACCAAAATACTTCAGTCAGGTTTGGATGATATTGGGAGACCTTTCTGAGAAATGTGACCAGTCCAAGAGGGAATACCTGAGAATATTCATCTTTTGGAGTCTTTAAGAAAAAGCCAGTTAGAGTAGTGGTTCTCAAGATATGACCTTCTAACCAGCAGTATCAGCATCACCAGGGAATTTGCTGAAAGTTCAAATTCTTAAACCTTGCTCCAAGCTCACTGAATCACACTCATGGGCCATAAGGCCCTGAGATTGGTGTTTATCAAGCCCGGAGTACACATTGAATCACTACTTTTCAGCAAAGTCCACAATATGAACACAGAATTTCCTTCCTTTGTAAATATAAGCAGACAATCAGGGTGAGAAAATATCACAGGAAGAGCAAAATAAAATGGGAGAAATAAAAATTTTACAGGAAAAATGTGACAGTGTAGAAAAAATAAACAGGAAAAAAAAAACTAGCATTAAAACCCTTGGAGAGGTATGAAAATGAATTTTATCTGTGAAACAAGAGAAGGATATTATTAGGGAGCTTTGCAAACCAAAATGAGCTTGGAATTTTTTTTTAAACATAGTAACAGTAACTAGTTCAACAAAAACTAAGAAATAAAGCAAAACAACAATTGCAAAACAAAACAATAGAAAACAGGAAGAAAAAAAGAGAAATCTGAGGGTTAGTATGGAAAATCGTTGAGAACCTCTGGTTTAAAAGGATAAATGATAGTAAGATATCCGGATAAAGGAAGGAGAAAGGAGAAAATACTCAATGAAATAATTATGAAATATTTCCAAGTATTAAAGAACATACATTCCCACATTGAGAGGGTACAATCAGCACCAGCCGAGGAAGGTACATAGATTCCGATCAAGACATATCACTGTCAATTTCAGAATGTGGGAATAAAGAGAAGATGGTAAAAGTTCCAGAAGGGAAAATTAGGCAGAGATTAGGGATCAGGAACCAGAATGTCTTCAGACTTCTCCAGAGCAATAGTGGATACTAGGAGAAAACAGAGCCAGATTTTCTTAAGAAAATGATCTCTAAAGCATTCTATACCTGATACACGACTGAGATCAAATGTGGAGACAGAATAAACATAACCCTAGGTAGATGTAAATGTATTTTAAAATACACCAAAAGCTTGCAGGTGAAGAGGTTAGATTCTGTAGTAAGGATCACATGGTGCTCTCTGTTGTGGTGCCCACAGCTGCTTCACAGAGGCACTGATCAGAGGAACACATCACCCAAGGACTGGCTTCCTCCCTCTGCATCTCTTCTCATCTCCCTCCTTCTGCGCTCCACCTTGTGAGCCAAAGCAGAGGCTCTTTCTAAAGCACGCACTCAGTCAGGCCTAGGCTCTGCTTCCAGTCTGCAACAGCTCTCCAGTGTCTTTAAGATAAAGTTCAAAATGGCACACAGGGCCTTTCATAATCCTGGCCCTTGAACCTTATCTCCTGCTAGTCTCTCACAGGTGACCTTCACACCCACCCTGTCACATGCTTGTCACTCCTCTCACTGTGACTTCATACCGTGGCTTGGTGGGGCCACACCCTCACACATGTTGTTCACTATGCCTGGACCCTTTCCTCTGTTCCCCAATCAGATGTAATGATAAGTAATTGAAATATTGGTAATTGTCTTTCCCACTCCGTTCAGGGGTCACCTCCCCACTGGTGGATGTTTCCTGTCCTTCAGTCTGATTCTGATGCTGTTCCTCTGTGCTCCCGTAGTAAGACCCAGCCTCTGCCATGACACTTATCACAGTACAGCAACTGTTGGTTGTTTGTCTTCCTTTGGATACGTGGGAATGAACTGTCATCACAGCATCCCCAGTATCTACCAAGGTGCATGGACAATGGTAGGTGTCCAGTGCGCTGGTTGAATGAATGAGTGTAGTTTCTTCTGCATGAGAGAGCATTGAAAACAATTCCCGCATCTTGTCAGAAGTTAACTCATTAGTGCCTCAAAGTTCTAGGCAAAAGGGGCAACAAATCAGGGTGCATAGAGAGTTACCTATGAATGATATCTGATGTTGTGTACTATATATAGCAATAGGATGCCAAGGAAGATCAGTGTGGTAGGCCTTTGATGTTTTTCAGTGCTAGGAACATAATGTGGGATGTAGAAAAGATAGCACCAAGGACTGGCCTTGGTAAGCAGGTCCTCAATCTGAAAAAAGAGGTTGCCAACTCAGTGAAAGCAGTACATCAATTAGGAATAGTTCTATTTAACTGGATAAAGAGTTTTCAAAAATAACCACACACTTTTGTTGGAACTGCCAAGTTTGGCTAATGACACTCTTGAGTACTAGAGCGACCCTTCTTACAGAATATATCACTCCCTGATTCCTGTTGCTGCACTACAATATCAAGGGAGAAATGAACAGATTGGGAGTCCCTACAACTTCACAAGCTCTTCCCCCACTAAACAAATTCATTCCCATAAAGTTCAAATCCAGAGTTATTGTGAATCAGAACAACAAATAGCAATACATTCTGAAATATACCACACTGCATTCTATTCAGAGAAATATTTGTACATTGTCTGTGGCTGCAGTTTCTCCCAACCCTTAAAACCTTATCTGAGCTGGGTGTGGTGGCACATGCCTATAATCCCAGCACTTGGGGGGATCTTGAGTTTGAGGCTAGCCTGGGCTACATAGTGAGTTAAAGGCCAGCCTGAACTACACAGTAAGACCCTGTCTCAAAAAGCCAAAACAACAAAAACAAAAAAATCCTTATGATACCCCTCCCTTTAGTGTCTGATTGTTCACAGCGATCTTCTAACTATTTAGCAGCTTCATTTCAATTTCTGGAATTTGAAGAGATCTACTCATAGATAACCTATTATGCTTTACTATTTACATTTTTTCTATTGGAGAATGATGAGTCACCACCCTGTAAGAGAGCTGCGTACAGACTGTATTAGTCAGCTTTGCATTAGGATAAGAAGCATGAGATAAATCAATTAATAAAGAGGAAAGTTTTATTTTAACTCATAGGTTCAGATTTCAATCTATAGTTGCTTGGTCCAGTTGCTTTTGAGCTTGTGGTGGCTCAGTACAACATGGCAGGAGCATCTGGCAGAGGAGAGATTTTTATCCTGAGGTAATGAGAAGCAAAGAAACAAGACGGTGTTAAGGTTCCAACATCCCCTTCAAGGCCATATCCCCCAATGGCCTAAAGTTCTCCCCCTAGGCCCCACCTCTTAATGGTTACACCTCCTCCCAATAATGCCACAGGCTGGGGACCAAATATTTAGAACATGTGCTTTGGGGAATGGTCAAGATCCGAACTCCAGCAGGAATCTCCGACCCTGAGTGCTGGGTCTATAGAAAAGTTATAGTCTCTTGCTTTTCATCCTGTCTCAGGCTACACTGCTCATTACTGATTCTTTCCTTGGTAACAAGAGCTAGCCCTGGGGTTGGGATCTCCTGGGAAGGAGACCACTCTTTCCTTTCACATGCAGAAGGTAAGGGGAAAAGAATCCAGTGGGGCTAAGCATCCTGGTGGAGACTAGAAAATAATTCACATCATCATCTGGAGATTAATTTCTAAAACCAAATTCATGTCCTTGAGTCCTTTTTCCTCCTTCTTACACACATTTATTAGAGTTTATTTTATTCAGTTACACTCATTATTTTTAAAAAGCTGATATGGGAAATCGAAGAAAGTTGTGAGACAAATCTCATGGGTGCATGAAACATCAAGAATGAAAGCATCACCATGGACCTCAAGAGGTCTTTTCAACCTTGGACTTAGTGTTGTCAGAACCTTCTCTTCCCCACATTGCTCAGCTAGGGTATCTGAGATTAACTTGAACCTCTGTCCAGAATTTCTGACCCAAAAATCTAATCAAGAATATGTTATTCTCTCTCCAGAAGGCTTGTTTCCCCAACATGCCCCATGTACTCAGAATTCTAAGCAAACCTTTTTGCCCTCAACAAGACTTCATCTTGACTAGGCTCTAGACTTTCTATCTAGAAGTAGCTTAGGCATAGCCCATGCATCTTGACTTGGGCTTGGGAGTAAGCATCCCCAGGATGGCAAAACAATTTAGATTTTACCTCACTCTTTTTTTTATACCACTTGTTCCATGGTTGGCTGAGAGTCCCTTTTGAACTACTTTAAAATAAGTTCAAAAAAAATGATTTTATTAACTCTAAACTGAAGACTGAAAATGTATGGCTTGCTCCAATCATGTGTTATTTTATATTTTCTTTAGTTGGGGTCATTTGAAGGACAAGAGACTGTGGGCAAAAGGCCCACCCTGAGCCACAGCTACCCTGCATTCTGGGATGGTCCTGAAGCAGGGAACGTGCCAACCATGTGTAGCTGACGTGGATGTGCACATGTGCTTTCTTGTTCCTAGATGTGAACCTCCTCAGCTCTCGCCCATTGTAAGCCTCTCCGTGAGCCACCCTGCTTGAAGCCGCTCCCATAAACTACCAGCTGGGCCCCTGGGCCTCTGAAGAAGTCCTTGATTTGACACTGTTCATTTTTCTACTTTTCAAACCCTTCTAAGACAAGGACTTGGCTTCAAATTCTCTTATCATCCCCAAAGGGGTTGTACAGCCAAAGTAGCTATTCCTGTCCTGTCACTCACATTTATTCACATCTCATTTATTTATTATTTATTTTACAAACCTTGAGTTTCCTCTTTGTGAGACTATTCTATGTATCCAACAGATAGATCAGGAGGAAGCCTGGATTAGATGATCTTCCAAGTCCTGACCAACTCTGAAGTTCTGTGATAACTATTATTATAAATCTTATTGTTATACGAAAAATAAAGGTGTACCTC